>ML796257.1:273101-293138 GCA_009831015.1 Picea engelmannii | reverse complement strand
CTGGATCCATTGCTGCAACGCTGGTGCTGGGGTTGTCTTGGGCATCCAGGACCGTGTAGCGGAGAGACTCTGGTGGAACCTGAATTGGTTACTATGGGATTTCCTCCTCCAAGTAGGCCATTGGATGCGTAGCCGACTTCTTGATTAGCTGTTTCCGGGCTATCGATAGAGCCCTCTCCAAATTGCACAGGCGTCTCTGCCTTGCAACATAACAGTGCTAGGAGGGTCCCTGCTTGAGTTTCCCTCTCTCACGTGACATGATAAAGCTTGGAGGCTAGAGAAGTCTGAGAATGAGGTCAGAGAACTCTGAGAGGACCAGGACCACATCCTCGAGCAGAGCGAAGAAGCAGAATGGTGAATGCCATGGTCAAGCTGGAGAATTATTCGAGGGGCTGATAAGACCGCGCAACCTCCCCCTGTACCTATCGTCACCCCCTGCAATTAATCAGTGAGAGCGCCATTAATCCTGCGCGGGGGAGCTATCCTCCCTCCCTCTATATGCGTTTATGGCCGTCCTCCATTCGATAATGGGCTTTGGGGTGGCGACCGACCATACTTATGACAAGCTTTGCATGGGGGTTGCGTGGCCTCCCTTAGGCTACGTGTCACCCCATCCCGGGGAAAAATATTTATTTTTTTAAAGATATGTAAAAATTCAATTCTTATTATTATTAAGATATTTATATTTATATTGTGACCATATTTATAAGTATTTATTATATCTATATTTAACATTGCTATAATAAAAAAAGAAAATAAACATTGTTAAAATATGAATCAAACTTCCACTAGTTGCATAGTGAAATTGGGCATTGGACAATGCAAGAATGTGTCATCTTTATGAGAAATTAGATCACAATTTAAAAATATATGTCACAACAATGACCTTCCTAACATAGTAAGTCAACAAAATCACAATTTCAAAATATCCTCCTAAGTCAACAAAACTACGATAATCTTGGAACTATGGGGATGATGATGGATATGAATAATCATCATCATCATCAATATTTTGATTTACATATAAATTTGTTTTTATCTTTTATTGTTTTTAACTTTATATCTATAATAATTTTTATATCAAATGTAAACATCATGTCTTTCTCTTTCATATATAAACTTATATTTTAATTTCCATTTGTATTTATATTTGATTTTTAAATAATAATAATATTTATTATAAATATTATATTATTTTAAGATGAAATAATATAAGTTTCATCTTGTTTTTTAATGAAATTAAATAACTTGTATAATGGAAATTATATATGACTTAAATTCAAAATCTTTTCTGAATTCAAATTGTAAAAATTTAGTCCTCGAGGTGTAGGATAGTCGGTGATGGAGTGTGCTATTAAGGCACTCCGTGATGTTAAAGTCACCGGTTTGAAACTTATGGGGACAAAAAAATCCAACCATGTTAAGGGTTGGTGTTGAGTCGCGGTTTCTCAGCGACAAACTAGCAAACAAATATATTTTTTTTGCAAAAATTTAGATTTGAAATTTTTTCTTTTCAATATGATAATCTAGTTTTTCATTGATTAAGTTTGAAGGGCTATTTTTAATTTTAAAAGATATATATTCTTCAACCCTTCCATGATGAAAAGTTGAAAAAGTAATTGTACTTGAATTGACAAGACTAAAGTAAGTGCACACTTAAAAAAAATTCTAATTAAAATATTATCCTTTCAATTATTTAAAATGTTAAAAATTAATGAATTATGAGATAGATAAATTGAAATTTCAATAAATAATTATAAGAAACATACTTAGTAATTTCAAATATAGTGTTTTGATGGATTATATATATGCATTAATAATAATAATAATAATTTATAAACATTGAGCTATGTTTTGACAACTACTTTAACATTTAAAATAGCTATGTGAAAAAATGTGCATATATAAGACTTTTCAAAATTTATGTTAAATTCAAAATCTATTCTCAATTCAAATTGCAAAAGTGTTTTTTATCTAAAATTTAAGCTTGAAATGTTCAGAGGGGTTGGATCCAATGGTGGAAAGTGAGACGTTTTTCACCCTTAGGCAAGGTTCAATTCTCATGAGGGCCCTAGCCTAGAGCCATGGGGGCACCTTGAGGTAGCGGTCGAACATGTGGTTCCCATACTTATTATATTAAATGGTAATGTGACCTGTGCACACATACGTGGATTAAATCCCACCCGCACGTTCTTCAAAAATTTAAGTGTCAAATCCCACTAGCATGATTGATTTTGATGGGCCTCGTTTTGTAAGACGACCTAGGTTCAAAACTCGGCTAGCCGTGATGAGACAATGAAAATCCAACCATGCTAAGGGTTGGTGTGGCCCAGGCTGGGTGCGATTCTCTGGTGATTCTAACGTCTTAGAGACCACTAGGTCACGATTTCTTAGACCATAGGCTAATCCCACAAGTCACAGACAAACTAGCAAAACAAATAAAAAAATAAGTTTGAAACTTTTTCTTTTCAATATGGTCGTACGCCCTTTTAGCAATCAAATTTAAAGGGCTACTCTTAATTTCAAGTTGAAGGGTATATATTCATTCATCCTTTCCATAATAAAAGTTGAAAAAATGATTGTACTTCACTTGACAAGAGTTAAACTAGGTATGCACTTTTTTTTTTTATAATTTAAGTATTGCCCTTCAAATTATTTCAAATGTTAAAATTTAACGAACAACCAAATATATAAGTTGAAATTTCGATAAAAACTAATTATAAGCATACTTTGTAATGTCAAATAAAACATTTTGATGGGTTATATAAACATATTTTCTTTAGGGGAATTTTAAAGTGTTAGAAATGACAATATAAAATTTTAGCCACAATTATGAAATCTAACATTTTTGTGGACACACATAAAATAGATGTTTTAATCTATTTATCTATATGAAGTATGAGCACTGCATCTTATGTTCATATTTTGAGCATAACCATTATCAATCCCGCGTAACCATGTGAGTCACGTTTATTCTAAGATCTCATTAGAAAATGATAAATTGTTGTAGATCTTAAGCCCTTTGTTGAAGGGTGATAATTCTACCAAAACACTATAAAAACAATGAAGTGACCCTATTTTCTCTATAGTCATCTAGGAGCATGACATTCTAGCATCACTAAATGCATTTCTTATTATTTAGGCTAAGATGTTTATGATCCGGAGCTTCCCAAGATCCATAGAAACAATAAACTAAAGGAAATTACTCATCAAGACCGATCGAGTATGTTATTTTTATTGAGATTATTGATTCGTCATTTGTTTCTCAAACCATGTGAAAATGCATGAAATAGTCGGATGTTAGAGCATAATCCCTAATGCATAAATTTGATGATAACAAAAATTATGTTACCTTCTCCCTAGCTTTCTTAAGAATCTCACCCACTTAAAAAAATGTTGTTCCCAACATTAATGCTACAAAGGATAGGCCTCTATGATCTTGGGCTTTGGATGAAGTGGGGGGGAAGATAACTATGGGGCATTCTCAAAATATTTGTGAAGTATCGTCACATTGATGTTAATGTTGCTAGAAATAAGAAGAATAATGTAAAATAGTGTGATAGTTAAAGATGCATTAAATTGGGAAAAGGAGAATGATCATTCTAGAGAAGAAAGGAGTGATAATTAAATGATGCTATAAATTGAATGAACAAAATCACAATTCTCATTGTTGTAATGATCCCATTTTTTTGTTTTGTGATGTTGACAAGGTTCATCTTGTGCACGTTCATATCTAAACTTAATCAAGAACATAAAAGTTAGAAAATTTCACCGTTCTTAATAAAGTTTTTAATCCCAAATATAATCATTAAATTATTTATGTGAAACAAAGAAAACCTATGCATTATCTTTATAATGAGCTCGACCAAACTTGTAAAAGATTGGTGGATTGTGAGAGATTTACATTCAATTCTTAATAATGTGTTTTGTTTCCATTATCTATTGTATTAGTGGGGATGCCATGAATTACACAGTAAGTGGTTGAGAGACTTGCCAATGTGCTGAAATAATAATCATATTAGATACCAAAATTATAACCATGTCATGAATTTTAACAGACAAATACATAATATTATGAATGCAATAAAATAACTATGAATCAACATGTTAGATACCGTTAGAGAGATGAAACATTAATCATATTAGATACCAAAGCTATAACCATGTCATGAATTTTAACAGACAAACACATAGCATTATGAATGCAATACAATAACTATGAATCAACTTGTTGGATACTATTAGAGAGATGACATATGTGAACACAAAAATAGGGAGATGACATGCTTTCCTTGGGTTCGTTCAATGTCTATTGTTTTCTCTTCAAAATTGACATGGAACAACTCAGTAATCTTACTAATAAGTTCTCAATGTCATTACAATTAATATCCATAACCTATGACTAACTGTTTTTTTTTTTATAGTGTTAAGAGCGGAGGCAAAGATAACAAATGAAATGACATTATTGTGAGCGTTGGAGGAAAATATAACAAATGAAATTGCATTATGGTGAGTGCGGGATTCAAAAATATGAAGAACGTAAACTAAATGTGAGGTCAATTTCCATATTGTCAAGAATCGATAATGCTCATAACACATGAATTCAAGTGAGGATTCACAAAGGCGAGGTGTCTAAGCTTCTTTGGGAAGCTTTTATTAAGTGACACAGAAAATAGTGCATACACCAATACAGTGGTAGGATATTTATCTAAGTTTGAGCTATGTGATGAATTTAACACTATGAAAGGGTACATTATATCAAAGAATAGATAAGAGTTAACTAGAAATGAAATGATTTTAGTATTTATACGTCAAAAACAACTATTATGTGTTGAACCAATGTTTACTTACCAACCAAACATTGGAAGTAAAGACATTAATGAGTTATTAAAAATCTCATTTTTTGATATTTATTGTACACCATCAATAACAAATGATTTTAAAAATTTATATTTTTAAAAACGTTTTTCAAATTCCCCCAAAAAATATATTTAAATCCCTTAAAATACTAGAAAATGTTCAATTTTTTATCACTATACCCACTTACTTCTTGATGATAATATGTTATATCAATTTTTTTTAAAAATTGTCAAATTAATAACCAATCTATTTATCATTTATCATTCAACGCATTAATAACCAATCTATTTGCTCATTCATTCAACGAATTAAAGTTGTGTAGATATACATAACATTTGAATATACAACAATATATAACATCAGATAGCATCACATCATGCCTATGAACATCAGAGTGTTTTAATGATTCACTCAACGTAGTAAAGTTTTAATGTATAGCGATGTGCATAACATCACAACATGCATATGAACGTTAGAGTGTTTTGATGATTCACTCAATGTATTGAAATTTTAATATTTAACAATAATCGTATTATGCATTATGGAAAGTAATATTTTAAACGTTTTATGAAATGATTTTTTTTTACAAATTTTTAAAGACATTTGTATGAAATTGGACTAGAAATTGTTAGATCCATAGATTTGAGTGATTATTTTTATATAATCTGAGTGTTCCAGGTTTTTTTTAGTAAGCTGAATCCATTTCCCCATTTAAAAATGAATTTTAAATAATGAAAAATAATGATTTTGTATAAATTTATATCTTTGGATTTCGACGAAAAAAACTATTTTCGTAAAATAGTTGAACATTGCCTTATAAAAATTAGAGTAGGATATTTAGAAGTTTTATTTTATAAATATAATATTAATATTTATATTAAAGAAAATAAGTTTTGATACATAATTAGCATATACATTCATCTTAAGCATCTAGACATTTTTTTTAGGTGATATTAATTCTTTCATATTAAATGATAAAAAGATAATTCTTAAGAAATTTGATTCCTCTCATCTTTCTATAAAATGATAAGATAGATTTAAGCTAGTTTATTTTTGTTATTGTTGTCACTTAAGGTAATCTTTCCTGTCAACATCTTCTCATGAACACCTTACTACTTTCGATACAATAAAAAAATATAATATATACAAATTTGACTGGTAAAATCTACAAAGTTATAGATACCCTACCTCATTTAAATTTGAACTTGTAACTTGTTAAAAGGATACATATGTTCTTAACCATTAAACCCATTCAACTTATATACAAATTTTAAAATATAAATATAATAAAAATAAATAATATATTAAACATCACATCATAAATATAAATATAATTAAGTAAGATATAATGTTTAATAACAGTTTTACTAAATATAAATATAATTAAGTAAGATATAATGTTTAATAACGGTTTTACTAAGTAAAATTGTATGTTTAATAACGATTTTGCTAGCTATATAAATATAATGAAAATACATCTAGATATAAAGGGATTTAAATATTTTAGGAGATATAATAAAATATAAAATACAAATTTTAATATCTAAATATAGCGAAAATAAATGAGATGTTAACCATTTTAATATATAATAATATATAACATCACATCATGTATATGAACATTAAAGGGTTCTAAGGATTCACTCTAAGAGAACCATTGAATCATGCGTATGAAAAGTAGAGTATGGTACCGTGTTTAAAGGTTTTAGTAAAATAATAAAAGTTCAACATCTATATTGTTTTAATTTATATTATAAAAATATAAAAAATTGTAATGTATATGTAATGTATAAGTTCAAATTTAAAGGGGGTAGGGTATGTATATCTGTTTAGACGTTACTAGTCAAATTGATGGGCGGAGGGGTCTCATACATCAATTTGGTGTCTGGCTTGGCCGTGACCTTAAAAATAGATTATTATTATTATTATTATTAATGGTTTTAATATATAAATATAATAAAAACAAATAAGAAGTTAATAATTTAGTTTAAAAACTAAATTAATAAAATATGGTAGATAAAACAATTTTGATTAAATAAAAAAGTATTATTGTGTTGAGAGATGTTTTTTATAGTCTAGTTGTGTACTAAACATGGAGTTGATATGTGGCACTTAAATAATATTAATAACAAAAAAAATATTTCAATATTGACTACAAGTGACCATAAATAAAATATTTTAATGTCTACTTCCACACATATATATATTTCAATGTTGACTATAAGTGGCCATAAATAATATATTTCAATGTCCACCTTCATATATATATATATTAAAAAAATTCTTCAATGCTTAACATGGAGTTGATATCCTCAGATGGGGTGATACGTGATGATGCCTCACCACATGGCTCAGCATCGAGCCATAGATTAAATGATGATGGCCGCCACCCATCCTCTTCACATTTACGATGGTAGCCAGTCATTACAGCTGTTATACGGAGGAGGGACTCCTCCCTTGCGCGAAAGCTCTCGCTCAGACCGCACTCAATATAACAGGGTTTATGGGTAGCCAGGAAAATCCATCATTTGGTAATTCGAATTTTCGAGCGCCTGGATAGAGCTGGTTCGCTCTCGTTTTCGACCTCCCCACCAGTTGGGAGCTCTGGTGCAGCTCTGGTTCCCTATTGTCTTGGCTCACTTTCATTTCACTGCATTCTGTCTGCATTTTTATCCACCCCTCAGCAACAATGACCAGGAAGCGAGGCAGGCCTCACCGAGGCTCAACCTGGTACACCCATAAAGAGCAAAGGAAAAGGAGGAAGAACCTGGAGCACGCTTTGTCGATGGCGACTTCCATTCTCCGGAAGAGGGCACGTGTTGACCAATTGGCTCTACATGCCATTATTTCTGAGCCTGGGACAGAGCGTAGCATTCATACCATGGCAATTGAGCCTGGAAGCAGTCTGGAGGGAGGCGCTGCGGACAAGTTTCCAACCTGCTATGTTGAAGAAACGTCGTACCTAGAGGACTTAGTGACCACCCTGGAACCCCAAGCCATGGTGCCGGATTTACAGGCTGGTAGCAGTCCTAAAGACGAGCCGGCAAACGAATTCCCTGTGTGTATCGTTGAAGAGATACTGTGGACGAGTGACTACAGCCCCACCAACCATGCTGAGAAGGCAACGATCGAGGATGAGGCTCGGAACAATGCTTGCGCAGAAAGGACCGTGGACAAGACCAGAGCAGGGATGAAGGAGGAAGCGGACGGTGTAGGAATGAATGTGATCGAGGCCAGAGATGGGATGAACGTGGAAGTGGGGAACAAAATCTTCGACGACACAGGTAATCATGACCTGGATGGTTCACTCCTCCGTGTAGAACATCTGGCTCTAGTGTTCGAACTTCGAGGCCACATGGCAGACCAGGAGCACAAAGCCCTTCTCATGGGACAACGTTTGGACTTTCTCCTTGACGCGTACTCCAACGCTCCAGCTAAGAGGAAATGTCCATTTTGTGCGCAGCCATTCGCCATCCCAGCCAGGTCCACGTGGCAGATAGGCAAGGGTGACAAGTCACCGGGTATCTAAGTTCTCCTATGCTAGTTTGTTTTATGTTTAATCATGCTGTTGCTACATGTAAACTTGAACTATGGCCATCTGTCCTGGTTTCCTTCGGGCAGGACAGAGTGCAAAACAGTTTTCCAAACTATTCTAGTTTCCCGTAAAACAACAACATTTTTGGTAGCTCAGAACGACTACATCTCTGTGTATTTTGTCAATGTTTCTTTGATAACTTAATATAACAGGTACTATCTTTTTTACTTAGGAAAAAAAAAAAAAACATGGAGTTGATATGTGACATTTAAAAAAAATATTAATGATAAAAAATATTTCATTGTAGCCATAAATAAAATATTTCAATATCAACTCAACCTAGGGGATAACAATAATTCCTCCCAACCATCCAAGCTAAACCCAATTGACAAACACACAATTGTTTTTATTTTCAATCAATAAATCAATATATAGATAAATATATTGAAAGTAAACAAATTCTTATGGTTGGTTAAAACATTTTAATGATGATATTAAGAACCAATGTAGATCCGTCTTAACTTGAAAAAATATTTGCACCTAGAGAGAACCGTTGTAAATGTTGGATTACTAAGAGAGGGGGTGAATCGGTAATAGAGATTTTTAATCATTTTTAACCACAATATATAAGTGTTGTTTATCTTTATGATCAATTTACCATTATCATTCAACAAGTGCAGAATAAATGAACCACGAACAATGAACAATCATAGTACACCAATATTTTTACGTGGAAACCCAATGCGAGAGAAAACCACGAAATGTTTTTTCTTGTATGTCTTTAAGAATTACATTCATTCGAAGCACCAATTTCCTTTGTTGTTCAGCTGCAACTGGAAGGAGACTCCAACCCCCTATATTTTCAGGTTACAACCCGAGGGAAGCTCTAACTCCCAAATTCTTTGGCTACAACCAGAAGGATGCTACAACCCTCTATGTTCTCTGGCTACAACTAGAAGATGGCTACAACCACCTATCCTTACCCCATCCAACCACCCTGAAATACAAGTGTCAAATAAATGATGAAACCACTGCCACACTGTCAATGTGAGATATATCACTGTAAACCTTTACCAATCTATGCCAACAACCTGTAACCAACCTATACCAATAGCCTGTAATCAACTTATATCAGAAATCAACATGTACCAACAAATACCAACATGTACACGACCTGTATATGTTGCAGCTCACATATGTACATGACCTGTCTATACTCCAACCTACATATGTATGCGACCTGTCTATACTGCAACCTGCGTACAACTTCAGAAAGCTAGGGTTTTCACTTTTCTAAAACTCAGACACTTTGTTGCCTCTGTCACATCAACCTGTAACATGTCACCGTGTCCAATTTGTAGTTGTTCCCTATGCATACATCATCATACATATCCCTTAACCAAGTGCATCTATGTCTCTCTAGTCATGTGCCATACATGTGTATACAATCATGATAAAATGTAATAACCCTCACATGGACTAGACATCAAACCCTCACTGATATGCAACCTCAAACTTTACCAACAACTTCACCAACACATCACAACCAAGAGCCCTCAACCATGTACCACTAAACACAAGATATGCCTCAACTCTCAACCCAACAAGATGTAGCTGTAAGTTTTAAACCTGTGAAGTAAAGCAATGCATATAAATTCTTAAGAAAAACAGAAATTAATCAATGGCTCATACACATAGTACACAAAGATTTACTTTGGAAACCCTTAACCAGGAGAAAACCAGTCTTCCTTGGTGCCACACCTTTCAACTCTTCATTGTATTAATTTCACCATTCACCATACAACACATACAATGTTTTAGGTATTCTGTAGCTACCAAAACCCTAATCCCTTAATTCGGAATTAATTTAGAAAACCACTTAAAATAGAAAAGAATCAATTGTCGAATCTGATGCGCCCACACACACACATGCAAAGAATATAACACATACCCAACAATAACAATAATGAATACGAGACATACTAGTGTTGTATTTCTATAGATCTAGATCATACAATAAGTGCTATACAACCAACAACCTCTCTAGGGAATATCCTCAAACTCCCACAACCGTATCTCATGTAGACAAAAATATCCAACTACACATAAGAATATGACATGCCTTTTGAACTTGTAGACAAATCTGTTGTACTTAATCACTGTAGACCTTCCTTGGAACTTGCTTTCATACTATGAGAACCTGACACTCTCAACAACTCAAGATTTCATGGCTTTTCCGAATTGTATGCGCCCTCCTTCACTGCTAGCCTGTGTATGTACGCGACCTCTTCCATTGCAACCCACATACACCTAAAAAACTAGGGTTTTTTTTCCAGTATTTCTGCAACTATGAAACTTTCTCCGTCAACCCTTCTTTCTACCACATACTTGCATAACTTCAAATGTATCAATAAGTACCTGGAATAAACTTTACAAAATAATAGATATTCAATGTGCTCAAATAGGTGTTAATAAGAGACCCTTTCTCTCTTATTTATACTCTCCAAGTAGCTTCCTCAAGGGGTTACCTTATAAGTAACTTAACCCAACTTCCTTCTTTTAGGGCTAACCCGCTTATAACCACTTGTCCAGTTACAACCACTTTATCCACAAATAGTAAACTCACCACTTCTAGTTGCAATTAATTTATTTTTAATTATTTTCTTTTTGCAACAACTTAACTCATGATTAAATCCTAGTTACAACCACTTTGACTAGTAAACTTTTTCTAGAAGTTTCTAGAATAAATTGACTTCTTTGACCTTCTAGGGGTTTCTAGATAACACATGAGGGTTCTCCAACTTCACAAGTCCATAACTCTTTAACCGTGATGAGTTATCTGACGTTCCACATATCACCGAAAAATGCATGACATGTACTATCCATCTAGAATAGTCTTCCTTGCAAATACATTGGTATTCATACCTTTATACCTCAAACAATATTGAGTCCCTTAATCATACTATTGGGGCTACCGAAATTTTCTACCAGACTTGCTTCAAGGGTTAAAATCATTGACAAGCAACCCAATTAATCAACAATATCCCCCTCTGGCATTGATGACAACATTGTGATGCAACAATGAATTCATATCGTTCATGCTCTCCCTGTGACCATCGCTCCCCCTGGAATCATGCCTCTGTGTTCTCTCTCCAAGCATCTAACTCTCTTTCTCTATCCATGCATCTGAGAAATCTCTCCCCCTTTGACATCAATGACAATGGAAACTTCCCATCGGGGCTGCTCCCTCTGACTAAACTCTTCCTGAAACTACTCTCACAAATTGAACTGTCCTCTTTGTGGTGCTTCCTCATGTAAATATAAGACATATAAGAATAACATTCAAAATTCATTGTGGGGCAGAAACTATGCCACATTTATGACGAAGATGCTCAAAGGCTTCCCTTGGAACTAGTTTTGCAAAGATGTCTGCAATCTGTTCTTTGGTGCCAACATACTCAAATCAAATGTTCTTCTCTACAACCTGTTCCCGTAGAAAATGATACTTGATTGAAATTTGCTTCATCTTGGAGTGCATCACTAGTTTCTTTGAGATACTGATGGCACTTGTATTATCAAAATATATCATAATGGGCTCATCATACACAACCTGTATATCTGTCAACGTTTGGTTCATCCATAGAACCTGTGTACAATATGATGCTGCTGCAATATACTCTTCTTCGACTGTAGTCAATGATACCAATGAATATTTCTTGCTTAGCCCAGATACCAAACACTCACCCAAGTAGAAATATGCTCCACTTGTACTTATTCGGTCATCAATGCAACCTGCCCAATCTGCATATGTGTAGGAAATACGTGTTAGATATTTTCCTTTTGGATACCATAATCCAAACTCTTATGTACCCTTATCTGAATATCTTATTTATTGCTAGAACATGTGATTCCTTTGATGCTGCTTCAAATCGTGCCACATGTCCAATTGCCTTCATTACATCTAGTCTAGATGTTGTCACATAAAGTGAGCTGCCAATCATTTACTTGTACTGCCTATGATCTATAGACTTTGATTCATCATCTTTACTTAACTTACCACTGGTCTGCATAGGAGTGTCGATTGGTTTGCAATCTTCTATTTCAAACCTCTTTAGCATTTCTATGATATACTTGGTTTGCGAAATAAAAATGTCTTGGTTTCTTTGACATATTTGAAGACCCAAAAAGAAGGATAATTCTTTAAGTAATGACATTTCAAATTCATTCTGCATATCCTTTGAAAATTTATGGCTCATTCTATCATCATTACTTCCAAAAATAATATCATCAACATAAACTTCAATTAACAAAATACTATATTGTTTTACCTTGATGTAGAGGTTGTTGTCTGCATTTCCTTTCCTGAACCCCTCCTGCTGTAAATATCTGTCCAGTCTGGAATACCATGCTCTGGGGGCTTGTTTGAGACCATACAAGACATTCTTCAACCTGCACACATAATTTTCATTCTCTGACAATTGAAATCCTTCTGGTTGCTCAATGTAGACTTCTTCTTCTAGTTCCCCATTCATAAAGGTTTATTTCACGTCCATCTGATACACTTTAATATTCTTGGAGCATGCATAAGCTAGGATCAATTTGATTGCTTCCATTTTGGAAATTGAGCCAAACGTCTCTTCAAATTCGATACCTTCAACCTGAGCATATCCTTTACATACCAATCTATCTTTGTTCTTGGTAACCTGCTTGTCTTCATTCAATTTGTTTTTAAAGACCCACTTCGTGTCGATCACATTCTTGTACCTTGGCCTTGGAACCAATTCCCAAGTGTCATTCTTCTCTATCTAATCCAACTCTTCATTAATGGATTTTATCCAGAATTCATCCTTGATGGCTTCTTCAAATCTGTTTGGCTCAATTGAGGATAAAAGTGCTAGATGCAGTTGTTCCGATGAAGGAATTCTTCTTCTAGTCTCAACTCCCACATCTTTGTTCCCAATAATATGATTTGACGGATGATTCTTCTATATTCATTTTCTAGGTGTCTTTGGAGGTACTTGAATATCTTGTTGCTCTTTCTCTTCTACTTCTAACTAGTATTCTTCATCTTCCCCTTCTACTACTTCTTCATCCTTTGCTTCTTCTTTGTGAACCTGTTCCATTGACTCCTTTTCTTCTTCCTTTATTTTCCGTCCACTTGTCTCATCAACCATCAAATTGATGGTTTCCACAACTTTGTTGAGCCTTATATTGAAACATTTGTATGCCTTCCTTGTGCTCGAATACCCAACAATCATGCCTTTGTCCACACGAGAATTGAACTTTCCCATTCTTCCATCTTCTCTTTTGATGTATCATTTGCTTCCAAAAACTCTGAAGTGCTTCACATTCGCTAGTCTTCCTTTCCACAGATTGTAGGGAGTTTTATCACTGTTGTTCTAAGAATTACTATGTTTTGAATATGAACCGTTGTATGCACTGCATGTGCCCAAAAGACGTATGTCAACTTGGAATCCATTAACATAGTTCGAGCCATTTCCTGTACTGCCCTAATCTTCCTTTCGACAACTCCATTTTGTTTTGGTGTACTAGCAACGAAGAATTGTCTTTTTATCCCATGCTTGCTGCAAAAATCCATAAATTCCTTTGAAGTAAACTCTCCTCCATTATCAGATCTAAAACATTTGATTTTTGAATCCATTTCATTTTCAACCATTTCCTTGTATATCTTGAAGTTCTCAAATGCTTTTGAATTCTTCTTGAGAAAACAAACTGCAATAATTCTTGCATAATCATCAACCAATAACATAAAATATTGCTCACTTTTTAAACCCTTCGTTCTATTTGGTCCAACTAGATCAATATGCACACTTTCTAGCGGTCTTGTTGTGAAGTATTCCTTTGATTTGAACTTGGTCTTTGTTTTCTTTCCTTGTTGACAATGCTTGCATAGGGTGTTGGTTGGCTTCTTCTTCCACCTTTGCATTGACATGCCATTGGTTTTCTCATCAATTCATCATCTACCTCCCTTTGAACTTGGCTAACACGCTATCACTCTTTGCCAAACCTAACTGACTCACATCTTCATCGTCGATGAAATTCGCATGATCAATGTCGTCTCACCAATATTGGTCACATTATTATATTCATCACACACACACCTTTCACCAACTAACTCACTTCTACTCACATCGTTGCATCACATAACAATGACACTCTCTCACTTTCACTTCATTACATTGCTTAGTGACGAGGTTCACCTCTTCTTTTCGACACGCTACCCATTGACAAGTTTCCCTTTCTTGTCGCAAATGCATCAACGGAAGGATTTCAACCCCTCATCGTCGTCAACCACATTGAGGAAAATCCACTTCCTCTCGCCAATGTTGATCAAGTCAGCGTAGCTCACTTTCGCCTTGAGGCTTATCTCATTCCCCTCCCAACTCGGATCCTTTCTTGTTGCATTCATCAGTCAATCTCCTTACATTTCCAATGATTAAATTCTCCACAACTATCTAGAAAGTTGGTAATTAATAGCCTATCTCAATTGATTCGCTTTAGATCACAGTCATAATCAAGTTTTAGTGTTCCCAGTGACTTTCTTCGTGTATATGGTACTATCTTGTTTGTTTTGTGTTTCTTGATGTTACAACTAAATATTCATTATGGAATAATTTCCTAGCATCATATGGGTTAATCATAACAACTATAGGTCTTGCGTTGGTTTTGAAACACACTTTGGGAGAAATTTGGTCCTTTCAGTTCCTAGATAGTGCTAAGCGCACTAGACGTCAGTTGGGAGTTTTGGTGGATTTATAAATTTGTGATATTAATGCACAACCTCAGTATTAATGGATGGATCAAGATCCTGTACATTAAAAATGACCTAGAAACCAACACAATTAAATTTGGATGAAGAAACAAAGAAGGCAGGACTCAAACTTTCATTAAAAAACGCCTTTGGGTACAATTTTTTGACGTCTATCAAAGTGATTTTTTCATCCTTGAAACAGGTTAATTATCCAATTATCTTCACTACGATTCCAATGCAACTGACATAATCAAATTCTGAGGTCCTAAAGTGCGAAAACGATCGTCTAGGATTTCCTGCCAAGCAAGCCTCGATAGTCGTGGCCATCATTATAAATGGATCTACTCAAATGATGGAACAACATGTTCTGTTATCTTGATAGAAACCTTTCTCTGTGTTCTTCGCATTGCAAAAAAATGACACCTAAATCAGGCATCGTATGAGGAAGTTACGGGATTTTGAACTCAATCTCTCATTGTCTCTTGCGAGTTCGACACTTAGATTTTTTTCAATTTTTCTTTCCTCGGAAAGAGAAGTTTCCTTTGAATCCTCCGAAGCAATTTGAAATGTTTCTCTTCATTTCTTTCGATACATATCGGAGGAGTTAATTCAAACTCCTTCAAACAACTCATAGGGGTTACTTCAAAATCCTCCAAGCAACTCGGAGGATTTACTTCAACTCCTTCAAGCAGCTCGGAGGAGTTACTTCAAACTCCTCCAAGCAGCTCAGAGGAGTTACTTCAAACTCCTCCAAACATAAGAAAAATGCCTCTTGTAAATTGACCATAACGTTTGACTCGAGTGTCCGTTTTCCAACTTCTTTTTATCATTGGAAAGGTATTTCTAAGATATACAAATTTATAGTTATGTGATTTGATAAATTCCTAATTCATGGTACACTTATTCCAGGTAGGAGGAGTTATTTCAGTTTGGAGGAGTTAGTTCAAACTCCTCCGAACACAAGAAATCCACCTTTCGTAAAATGGCCATAAATTTTGTCTCAGGTGTTCGTTTTGTGGCTTCTTTATACCGTTGGAAAGGTATTTCCTATCTCTACAATTTTATAGTTATGTGATTTGAGAAATTAATAATGTATGGTACACTTATTCCAGGTCAGAGGAGTTAATAGTAACTCCTCCAAGCAAATCGAAGGAGTTAGTACTAACTCCTATGAACACAAGAAAACCACCTTTCGTAAAGTGGCCATAGCATTTGACTTGGGTGTGCGTTTTGCGAATTATTTATACCGTTGGAAAGGTCTCTTTGAGATATACAACTTCCTAGTTATATTATTTGAGAAAATACTAACCTATGGTATACGTATTTTTGTATTAAGATATGACACCTTGTTGATAGCCTCGAAGAACACCATAAGTCGACCATGAGTAGAGGAACCATGAATCAAACTCAGGAAAGTTTATAAATGATGCTTCAATTATTTTATCCCCCATTTATTTGCATTCAAATGATTATTCTTGATAGTTTATTTGAAGTTACTCTCATCTATTGTATGTTGAATTTTTTCAGGTACTGTCAAGCGAAGGATGATCACGCTCAACATTCTCATGATGAAATCTACAACTAAAGAAAATAAATGAGCGATAACGAAAGATTTAGCAATGATGGAGGAGAAACAAATAAAATATCAGAAAAATGTATGAAGCAGGGATCTAGAAACTCCATGACGATCGACTGTTAAACTCAGGACGATGAAGATGCCCCCACACCCAAAGCCATTCTTCATGATGCGCAAGACACATATGGCCAAAATCCATGTCGACCCACTAGCGCTAGGAGACAAATTCAAAATGTAATTGTTGTCCTTATTGCTCATCATTGCAAAGAGGATGAGGATGTTGATTAAGGTTGGTTGTCATTGATGTCAAGCCTTGAAGAAATCCCCATAGCACAAAGGTTTGGGTAATGGACCCAATATTGTTTGATGTAAATATGACTCATTATTTTTTTTTCATGGTTAATAATAAGTAAATATGGATGAACTCCAAAGTGGTTCCCTTATGGTGAAAGCCCTCACAGGAAGACGCTTTGCGGAGTAAAAGAACCCATGCTTAATTATGAAATAATGAGATGAAGGATAGTGAATTTTTCAAGGAAAATATCCTAGATGGATAGTGTTTGTCATACCATTTCTGGTGGTATGTGGAACGTAACATAACTCCTCACGGTTAGAGAGTTATGGCCATGAGAAGTTGGAGACCCCAGGTTTGGGTAATGGACCCAAGTTTTTTTGATGGGTAACAGTACGAGTTATGATATATTTTCAGAAAATACTATTATATATGAATATTACATGTCATGCCATTTCTGGTGGTATGTGGAACGTCACATAACTCCTCATAGTTTGAGAGTTATGGCCTTACGAAGTTGGTGTACCCTCATATGTCATCTAGAAGACCCAAAAGGTCAAAGTAGTCAAAGTGGTTTAAGAGATTTTTAAAGGATAAATAATAAAGTGAAGTGATGAGTGTATTATAATTCAAATTGAATACAAAATAAATTATTTCAATAATAATTTTAATGGAGAAATTAGAAGGGGGTTAATCCTAAAATAAGGAAAGTCGGCCAAGTGACCTAGAAGATTTTTTTAAGGAAGCCACTTGGAGAGTATAAATAAGAAACAAGGCTCTCTCATTTAACACACACTTGAGCATATTGAATATCTATAGGTGTCTGAGGTGACCAAGGATATCTAAACCGGAATTCTGAGTGAAGGTGAAGAAAAAAAGGCCGAAATGCAAGGAAGGATAAATTCTTTTGATGGTGCTTTCTAAGGTATGTTTTTTACAGGGCATCTCACCATTTTCACTATAAATATTTTTCTATAATGATTCAGACCGTGAAATTGATATTCCATTGATAAAACATATCCAATTATCTGTGGTAAAAAATTCATGTTGTGGGTCGTTGTATTTTGTGAGTTAGACTCCGTGGAAAATAGGGTTTGTGGGTAGTCTTGAAACTAGTCAAAAAAAGGTGTTTCGGGTAAAAACGTCGTAACTTATTCATAACATATCCAAATTTAGTGATACCAAGTGTGTTAGTTAGGGTATAGTATTTAGTATTCTATGCAACAATTTCAGATCAATTCATAAAATATTTCATGTGGGGCACACTCTACAAGGTTGCTCTCTAGAATAATCCATAATTCAGCAAGGTATGCCATTTTTGCTATAACTCCTTTTTTGAGAGGTTCCAAGTAGTGACACTTGGAGGAATTGAATAAAAAACACTGAATAACATTGTGTATCAGTTTCAGATATTTATACATTGCAGGTACTAAGTTATGATTACTTCAAGTTAGGGTTGTTGACTAATCCAAAACTAGGCATGTGAGACTAAAGAAAAGTTTGATGAAAATGTTAGTCTCTTGTTGTTAAAGTTAAGGAAGGTTTGCAGGAATGTGATCATATACAAAAGGTCTATTACAGAGCTACAAATCATATTTGGATGATGAAATTGATGAGGGATTTTGGTTGAGACAAGTAGTTGATGAGTTGGCACATACATGAGGTGTATAGTTGATTATGTTGATTGATGAGTAGTTGACACATGATTGGTACATACTTGGTACATGGTTGGATGCACTTGTTTATTGTACATTTTGATTACAGGTTGTTTGGTACAGGTTGGTGCATGGTTGGTGCACTTGTTTATGGTACATGTTGATTATAGGTTGAGGTATAGGTTGATGCATGGTTGATGCATGGTACAGATTTACAATAGTATATCTCACAGTGATAGTGTGAAAATGGTTCCATCATTCTACTTCTACTTCAGGGTGGTAGGACGGGGCAAGGACAGGTGGTTGTAGCCACCTTCCGGTTGTAGCCTCCTTTTGGTTGTAGCCAGAGAATTGGGGAGTTGGAGCTTCCCTCAGGTTGTAGCCTGATAAACTAGGGGGTTGAAGCCTCCTTGCAGTTGCAGCTGAAAACAAAGGAAGTTGGTGCTTCCAATGAATGTAATTCTTCAAGACATATAAGAAAAAACATTCCTTGGTTTTCTCCCAATTTGTGTTTCCACGTAAAACATTGGTGTACTGTGTATGTAAGTGATTGTTTATTTCTTACTGCTCATTATTGGATAATAATTCTACATTGATATAACAATTGAAGAAAAAGGATTATAATTATGCTATTACTGATTAACCCCCTCTCAGTAATCCAACAAATGGTATCAGAGCAGGTTCCTTCAGAAATCAGTTTAACCACTGAAAGGTAGATCATGGAGAGTACCAACTCGTATAAAAATGGAATACCACAGTTTGATGGATAGAAGTATGCTTTTTGGAGCATAAGGATGAAGACATATATACAAGCACATGGATTTCAAGTTTGGCAATCAATTGTATATGGATACACAACGCCAGCAGTTCCACCAACAAATGACAAAGTAGTGAAACTCGGTGAGAATAATTCCAAAGCCAAAAATGCACTTTTGAATGGTCTCAGTGATACGGTATTCACCAAAGTTGCACATTGTAAATCTGCTAAAGAGATTTGGGACAAGCTTCAAAATATTTATGAAGGAGATTCAAAAGTCAAAGAAGCAAAGCTTCAAACTTACAGAGGTCAGTTTGAACAACTAAAAATGAAGGAAGATGAAGATATCGCAACCTACTTCTTACGAGTCGATGAAACAGTGAATGCAATCATAGGTTTGGGAGAAGAAATCAAAGAATCTGTAATTGTTCAAAAGGTACTAAGATCTCTTCCTATGAGATTCAACCATAAGATATCAGCACTAGAAGAAAGATCAGATCTAAACTCAATAAGCATGGAATCTTCACAACATATGAGATGAGAATTGAACAAGAAAATTCAGATGTAAAAGAAGCAACCTTCAAAGCATC
>ML796257.1:254136-264899 GCA_009831015.1 Picea engelmannii | reverse complement strand
GATGAGAGGTCTAATTGGGGCTTCCTACTCAGGATAATCCCTTATTGTTGTCAAGTGAATTTGGACCCCTCAACATAATTGGATCTAGAAGGAGGGTGATATGACAAGCCTGCCCACATGGAGTCATTTCATTTAAATCTTAACCAACCCATGGCTCCTCTCCATACCTCTGTATGGGATGACCCTTTGAGTCTTTCAAGACCCACCAAGGCTATTTCATTCAAGACAATAAATCTATTGTCAAACCCAAAATTCGATGGTGAAGGGCATGTCTCTGCATTCATGCATATCGCTCAGTTTGACATCACTCAATGGAATATTAAGATTGTTCATGACAATGAAGTATGTCGACTTTTCATCCTCACATTTGAAGGGTGAATTAAATCCTGGTTTAGTAAATTGCCAGCAAAATCAATTCTCATATGGAAACAATTCATTGAAATGTTTATTGTTGCTCATGAAAATTATGTTTTTGACTAACTCGTTGATGAACTAGAAGAAACACATAGGCTAAGGAATGAATCTGCGAATGATTTATTTCAAAGAGTCATGCATATTTACTGTAGATTTTTTGAAAGTTATGAACCCTTAGGCCAAGAAATATTTGATTCATTTTCATATCTCGTCTCTATTTCTAAAGAATGCAATCTTAACAATCAAGCCATCTCTTTTTCACAAAATTTAGATCCGACCACAAACAATATAGGGGGCATACTCTTCAACCAACACTCTGACACAACTGCAATGAAATCTTTACCAGTAAGACTAGACCCCGTATTTCCGGAGTGTGAACCATGTAACGATCCCCCTATCAAAAATCATGATCATATTCTGGTCTGTGATGAATCTCTTACCGATGAAATCCCATCATCT
The DNA here is from genome assembly GCA_009831015.1 of Picea engelmannii. Taxonomy (NCBI): domain Eukaryota; kingdom Viridiplantae; phylum Streptophyta; class Pinopsida; order Pinales; family Pinaceae; genus Picea; species Picea engelmannii. The sequence continues at coordinate 264,026 of ML796257.1, read as the reverse complement.
TCTAAATTTGAAGATCTTCATGCACTGTATACAAATATGTTCGATGATTGTCATCCACATGAGAAACCATATTTTTATCATGTAATACACTCTTCACATAACTCTTTTGGTAATGAAACATCAAATGATATACCATATCAGGAAGAGTGCCCAACCTTGATCGATCAAACACTCATTCAGAATGACACTTCATCCGAGATGTATCACTTTGAAACCCCTTCACAATATCAATTTCTAGAATATGTTGAATCACAATTTAATCATAATGATCCTATTTTCGATGATTACTTTCCTATTCCAGAATTGAGTGTGGGTACCAAATTATCATTCGTTGATCCTTCACAGTCTGAGATCTTTGACCTTGATGCACATATGCCAATCAATGAAAATCTAAAATATGGAGAGCACAATGAGTTTGCTGATCTTCATGAAGGAATTATAGCAAACAAACAACCCATCACCATGCAAAGCATAAGAAACATTGAGTTAATCCAGGAAATGCTATTGCCTCAACCTGCCCTAGAATTACTTGTTATTCCTCAGGGGAAAATTCATCAATCATCCTTGGATGCTATTTCAATGCTCCAACATTCCTCACATGATTTCATTGATGTCATAGGAGAGGATTTTGAGCTAAATTTCACTCAATGTTTCCCTCAGACAATCCACCATTATCTCTCCTCTCAACATGTAGAGTACGTGAAATTTGAACCCAGGGAGATCTACATTGACAATGAGACACTCCAATTTCAATCGATGATTATGTCAAGTGATTTTTTTATTACTTATACCCTTGGTATGAGAAATACCACCCACTCCGAGACTACCTTACAAAGTACATTGCATGCAATTTTCATTCACGAGCCTCATCAGGTATGTATCTCGTTGGTGATTTCCTTCCAAAAATCATATAGCGATCATTTTAAATTTTATGACATAGTTGAATCTTGGTTGGAGGAATCCTACATGTTTGCATGTATCACGAATCATAACAGTGCCGAATTCAATTTGTTGAGTGGAGATTCACATAAATCAATTCTTCCAATCTTTCATCCCTCGCTACTCCATTCTCTCCAATTGGCCTTCAACCAATATGAGATTGCAGGTTTGGAGTTGCTTGATTTGCTTCACTGGTACTGCGCTTACACACAGCCTTCTTTCGACCAGTATAGGTTAGGTTAGGAATAGGATTAGCATCATGTTTTTTTCTTATTTTATGCTTTCATAACTTAGATGTTGACATATTTTCCAGTTTTAGCATAGATTTCATTTTGTTTTAATCATTTCAATAAAGATCACTTGTTGCGATTAGTTTAGTTCACACTTCAAGTGGGTTTTCATAAAATATTTCTTGTTTTTCATTTAATTCTTTTTGTTTTCCTATAAACTAAAACTTTGGCTTAATCTTGGTTTTCCTCCATCTTCATGAGGAAACCATGTGCAGGAATTCTTCGAAAGGTTCAATTGAAAAATTCACTTGTCTCAACAACATTTACCCCGACATCGATAGTTGGGCAGCCAATTAACCCAAAATGTTGAAAGAACATATGTTGGGAAATTCTTTACAGCTCAACCAAGATTGAGATTAGATTAAAGAAATCATGTTTATTGTTCACTGCCTTAATCATGAAGGTGTCTATTGAGCAGAACTCACACAAGCATTTGTGGATCTATGATAGAGGGTATCCTTGAGACTTCATGGTACACTTATCCTTTTTCCTAGTCTTAAAGTTTGTTTTCAATCATGGGGGAAAGTAATACTATATGTCACATCTAGTATATGCCTCGAGGAATAGAGTATCAAGTTTTATTCTCTCTCTGATCTATTTCAAGTGGAATCTGATATCAAGGATATTGGTCAATAAAATGGCTCTCAAGCACACCTCTTTAGGGAAGAACTGGTAATCATGACAGTTATAGTCATTTGTTGTCCAAAAAGAGAGATTCCACCAGAGAAACCAACATTCAAACTCAATACTACTCTGTCTCCTGGCAATTGGAATGGGTGATACACATGGCATGATATCATACACCCAGATAGATTTTGGTTATCATTTTCAGATTACTGTGGTGAGGATTTTTCAGAAATATTTTCCGAAGTTGATCAAGGAAATATATATTCATTTGAACATAAATACAATATCCGAGAAAAACACACATTTTAAGAAGGTTGGAACTAATAATGAAACATTAGAACTGTGGTTGAATACGAATATCATTATGTAACAACAGTTCTAGAGCTTGAAGAAGTGAAAATGAAATAGACATGTCAAAAGGCCAACACAAAGGATCTTGATGGACAATGAAGTGGAGCTCTGGCCAACCCTTCCCCCCTAAAGCACAAGGCTACACAAATGAATTGGAAGCCTTCAAAAAACCATAGCGATAGGTGTAATTATCAACCAACACTAGCACGAATATCTATCTAAATGAAGTATTACACGTATTAGCTTTCACATGGATTGATAGTTTCAAGAGTCTGCAAACTTCTATCTAATCGAAATGTGTGAATATCCTCTAATATGTTGGGAACACTCAATCTATAATTTATTTACCAGTAAATCACATTTCCTCATTACATATTGTTTATCGCCTTTCATCTAAAAGGCTTGATTTTCATATGCAACAAGAAATTGGACCGAATTCATCTCTAACCCTGAATACGCCATCTCTCCTAATTCAAGATTTTTAATCCCATCTTTTTATCATCATCTTTTCCCTTCAAAGAAGTTCATTTCTTCAATTCTATTGTCTTATGAACTCTGATTATATTTCATGACATAAAAACCTCTCACATCCGTTTGTCTTTTTACAGACATCACTTTCACATTGGAAGCAGGCACAAATGAACTTGCATCTCTTTCCTAGCTCATGAGCAGAATTAGGGGTCTCTATTTGAAAATGAATCAGAACTATTTGGGATGTTGTGACAACAATGAAACCATCATTGATCATAGTGGTTAATCAATGGTCATCCTTGAATATTAGCTGGTGAGTAGATCCTATGTAATGGAGGAACCATCCACACACTAAGTATCTACTCTTGTGAAGGATGAAGTGTCAAAGTCTAAAGGCTGAAAACCTAAAGGGATATCTCTATGTAGCCAGGTGTAGAAAATATGCAAATAAATCTCAAAATATGGAATCATCCCCTATTAGGATTAAAAAAAAGGCCATCTCTTTCCCCATCCACCTAATGCTAAGCATGCACTAAATAAGACGGGAAGGAATGGAAAGGAAAGTTTGAACAAACTTGGGACATGCAGATATATCCATCAGAGATATGGACGCTCTCTAGCAGCGGAGGTATGTGATGCCATGGTGACTCCACTGGGTCTATGGACACTCATGGGCAATGAAGCAACACCTGCGAAATATCTATATATGCACCTGGTGAAAAATATTTATTTATCCCAAACCTATATTAGCCCCAAGATGGAGATACCAACCTAGATCATCGACACAATTTAAGGAAATAAAATTCATTATCATTCAGCCTCCATCTACAACAGACGAGCTCTGCTATCCGATATGAAAACATCACCAGTGAGCCCACCACGATGAAATCATTTAGGTATATGTTACACATTATTCCCATAATTTTTTGAACTTAAAAGTAAATTTCATGACCCTCTATATTTTATGCTTATCAGTTAGGAAAGACTAGCGGAGATTCTGGCTTCTCCCAATGTGTCACCATTTGTTGTGCCCCCAAAACATCCTCCCAATTTTCTTGTCTTAGCCTCTATCCAAGACAAGAAATTGCCCCCCCCTTTAATTATTTCATTCAAAACCTTCTCTCTCTCTCTCTCTCTCTCTCTCTCTCTCTCTCTCGCAAATAGCTACGCCCAAGTTCTCCTCACCCTACCTCACTTTACGACTTTTGGTTACTCCTTGGATCACTTATACCCGACGATACATACTTTAGTGAGTCCCCTCTTAATATGTTGATACATAATGTCCTGATGCGTGCATCCTTCTTCCACCTTTGCATTGACACACCATTGGTTTTCTCATCAATTCATTGTCTACCTCCCTTTGAACTTGGCTAACACGTTATCACGCTTCTGCCAAACCTCACTAACTCACATCTTCACCGTCGATGAAATTCACATGATCAATGCCATCTCACCAATATTGGTCACATTATTATATTCATCACATGCACACCTTTCACCAGCTAACTCACTTCTACTCATGTCGTTGCATCACATAATAATTATGCTCTCTCCGTTTCGCTTCATTACAATGCTTATTGACAAGGTTCACCTCTTCTTCCCGGCATGCTACCCATTGAATTTTTTCCCTCTCTTGTTGCAAATGCATCAACGAAAGGATGTCGACCCCTCATTGTCATCAATCACATAGAGGATAATCCACTTCCTCTCACCAATGTTGGTCAGGTTAGCATAACCCCCTTTCACCTTGAGGCTTATCTCGTTCCCCTCCTAACTCATATCCCTTCTTGTTGCGTTAATCAGTTAATCTACTTACATTTCCAATGATTAAACTCTCCACACCTATCTAGACAGTTGGTCATTAATTTCCTATCTCAACTGATTCACTTTAGATCATATTCATAATCAAGTTTTAGTGTTCCCAGTGGCTTTCTTCGCGCACATGGTACTAGCTTGTTTGTTTTGTGTTTCTTTATGTTACAACTAAATATTCATTGTGGAAGCCTCTCCTAGCATCATACGGGTTAATCATAACACCTATAGGTCTTGCATTGGTTCTGAAATGCACTTTGGGAGAAATTTGGCCGTTTAAGCTCCTAGATAGTGCTAAGCGCACTCGACGCCAGTTAGCAGTTTTGGTAGATTTATAACTTTGTGATATTAATTCATAACCTCAATATTAATGGATGGATCAAGAGCCTATACATCACAAATGACCTAGAAACTGACGAAATTAAATTTGGATGAAGAAACAAATAACATAGGACCCAAAATTTCATTAAAAAATGCCTTTAGGTGCAATTTTTTGGTGTCTGTCAAAGTGAATTTTTCATCCCTGAAATAAGTTAATTTTCTGATTCCCTCCATTACGATTCCAACGCAACTAATGGTTGAAATCCAAGGTCTGAAAGTGCCAAAACGATCGTCTAGGATTTCTCACCACACAAGCCTAGATAGTCGTGGCCATCATTAGAAATGGATCCACTCAAATGATGGAACAACATGTTCAATTATCTTGATAGAAGTGTTTCTCTGTGTTCTCAACGTTGCAAAAAATGACACCTTAATCGAGTATCGTATGAGGAAGTTACAAGATTTTGAACTCAAGATCTCATTATCTCTTGCTAGTTCGACACTTAGAATTCTTTCCAATTTTGCTTTCCCCAGAAGGAGAAGTTCCCTTTGAATCCTCCGAAGCAATTCAAAATATTTCCCTTCATTTCCACTGATACAGTTCAGAGGATTTAGTTCAAACTCCTCCGAGAAACTCAGAGGAGTTACCTCATATTTCCCTTCATTTCCTTCGATGTATATCAGAGGAGTTAGTTCAAACTACTCTGAGCTGTAAACTCCTCCGAACATGTCGGAGGAGTTAGTTCAAACTCCTCTAAACAACTCGGAGGATTTAGTTCAAACTCCTCCGAGCAGCTCAGAGGAGTTAGTTCAAACTCATCCGAGCATTTTGGATGAGTTAATTCAAACTCCTTCGAGCAACTCAGAGGAGTTAACTTAAACTCCTCCGAGCAGCTCGAAGGAGTTACTTCAAACTCCTCATAGTAGCTCATAGGAGTTAGTTCAAACTCCCTTGAACATAAGAGAACTACCTATCGTAAATCGACCATAACTTTCGACTCGGGTGCCCATTTTGCGACATATTTATACTATTGGAAAGGTATTTCCAAGTTATACAACTTTCTAGTTATGTGATTTGATAAATTACTAATTAATTGTACAACTATTCTAGGTATGAGGATTTAGTTCAATTCAGAGGAGTTAGTTCATACTCCTCTGAACACAAGAAAACCATCTTTCATAAAATGGACATAACTTTTGACTCGGGTGTCTGTTTTTTGACTTCTTTATACCGTTGGAAATGTATTTTCTATATTTAAAACTTTATAGTTATGTTATTTGAGAAATTACTAATTAATGGTATACTTATTCTAGGTTAGAGGAGTTAATACTAGCTCCTCCTAGCAAATCAAAGGAGTTAGTACTAACTCCTTCAAACACAAGAAAACCACCTTTCGTAAAGTGGCCTTAACGTTTGACTCAAGAATCCATTTTGCACGTTATTTATACTATTGGAAAGGTCTCTTCTATCTATACAACTTCCTAGTTATATGATATGAGAAATTCCTAACTTATGGTATACTTAGTTTTGTATTAATATCTGACACCTTGTTGATATCCTCGAAGAACATCATAACTCGACCATGAGAAATTGAACCATGAATCTAACTCAGGGAAGTTTATAAATGATACTTCAATTATTTTATCCCGCATTTAATTTCATTCAAATGATTATTCTTGATAGTTTATTTGAAGTTACTCTCATCTATTGTATGTTAAATGTTGTCAGGTACAGAGCGAAGGAGGATAGCATGAAATGGTGTAACAACCAAGTTTCAAAGACCTCAAGACAAGCTGCTTACATATAAGACTTTCACCAAGATCTTGGCCTCCTAAGGAAGGGAGAGGGGGGGAGGAGAAGAATGCAAGTGATTATCCAGGGGATAGAATCTATCAGAACGAGTTGCTCAACATTCTCACGATGAAATCTACAACTAAAGACTATGAAGGAGAGATAGCGAAAGATTTAGAAATGATGGAGGAGAAACAAAGAAAATATCAGGCAAATGTATGAATCAGGGATCTAGAAACTCCATGACGATCGACTGTCAAACTTAGGACGATGAAGATTCCCCCACACCCAAAGCCAACCTTGATGATGCACAAGACACATATGGACGAAATACATGTCAACCCACTAGAACTAGGAGAAAAATTAGAAATGTAATTGTTTTCCTTATTGATGATCATTACAAAGAGGATGAGGACAAACGCTGGAAGACGAAAGGCCAAAGGTCTTATTGAACCTCAATAAATACTAGAATAGAACTCAAAGAAAGGGATTTTTGTCTCTTCAAACATTATACACCTCTGAACTACTTCGAGATACAATGTCAACTAAAATTGAAGAGTTTTCCTAAGAGTTTTCATGTACCATTGTTGAAACTATTAATATGGAGAAGCCTCCAAGGCCAAATTTTGACTAAGAGAAGGACTTGCATGTGTTGTTGTTTTGCTGCAAACTATTTCAAGAAAAATAATTGTTGTTCACATGGGATGTAAGAGCATGTTTGTTTATGGACTATTCTGATGCAATATATGTCTTCTTGGACTTTTGTCATTCTTTCTTATATTACATGTCCTGAACGAATGAGCTGCCAATGTATGTGATATAGTGACTTAGACTATTATGGTTATATATTCATGTGCATGTGTTATCTGACTTTATTTCTTCATTTCAACTATCTGGGTGAAGCTATTGGTAGAGTTAGTTTCATGCTACAACTCATTCACTTACGTTAATTTGCTCCTAGCTAGGATAGGTTATATTAGAATTAGATTAGGCTTGCATTTAGATAGTCTTCATCTACATCTTCCATTTTCACAACTACCCATCACTCACCCTCATCGGTGGACCGAGCCTCAATCGGTAGAACAAAACCAACAATGGTTGCTAGGCCATAATCCGAATGGGTTCCCTATTCCAAAAAGCGAGAGCTATAATTGGGACTTCTTACCAAGGAGAATCCCTTACCATTGTCAGACGAATTTGGACCCCTCAACACTACTATCAACATACCAACCACGTTTCTTATGTTTATCTTGTAGAGAAAGTGTGTGTTCTTCATTGTTGAACTGATTCTACTTTCTTATCCATATTCTTTGAGGTTCCTGTCTATGACTTTTGTTATTCTGTTGTGATTCTCTTGGAGGAACTGTCATTCTACAATCTTTGGCCATGTTTCCAAAGTTGTTTCACTTGTAGCATTCCATCTCAGTACTCAAGAATTCAAATATGTTGTAGTTTATGTTCTGTGTTTCACTAGGCCTTCTTGAATAATCATTTCGTGCATCACTTTCACCGTTGTCTTTGTTCCTGTTATTACCTCTGCAATTCACAACCTTATGACCAAAATTGTTACATGAATAACATAAACCAAGAAATATAGTTTGATACCTGGGAGCTATAGATATTCTAAAGTGAGTTACTCTTCTGAACCCTTCTTCTTCTTGAGGCCTTCTTGTTTCTGACAATAGTTGATTCTAAAATCTGAATCTTCTAGGTGGAGGAGTGTCTCTGTAATATTCCTTGTAAAAATTCTTGTCTCCTCTGTCTGTCTCTTCATAGCTTCTTGGTTGTGTTTCTTGATATGTTGTTTTTGATTCCTTTTTTATCTGGTTGTATCCAAGTTCAGACTTGTCATGATTTGGAATTTGACTACTAATAATATCATCCAAAATTTTTGAGTTGTCCTGCATGTTTTTCTTTTGAAGGTATTTTCTCACTGTGACAATTTCTGCTTCCAAGCCTCCAATGATCCTATCTTTTTCTTCCAAACGTTATTTTAGTGATTCTTCAATTCTTTTGTCTTCTTCAAATTGGATTTTTAATTTAGTGATCATCTTCTCTAGTTCTTCGGAGTATGAATTTTGAGTTTCATCTTTTCTTTTTAGTTTTGCCTAAAGTGACTTGTTTTTCTCCTTTTCCCTTTTTATAACTTCTATGGCACTCAAAAATTCTTCTCTGTAGTGAAATTATACTTATTCATAATCTTCTTCGGTGCCTTCTTCATCAGAATCTTCTACTGCCATGAATAAAATCCTTTCTATATTACTTTCACTGACTTTATATTTGTTTGATGAGGTGTTGTCTTCTTTGGTGCAAAAACGTTTCTTGAGAAATTTCTTTTTGGTTCTTTTTCCTTTGTATATTTGTTTTCTATTTGAATCATCTTCTTCATTCATTTTATTTTTATTATGGGGACATTTATTAGTGAAATGACCAATACCATCACAATTAAAACAAATCAATGGAATCTTACCTCTATATTTTCCACTGGTTCCCTTTTCCAGTTTTCTAACAAAGTTGGCTACTTATTCATTATCTTCTGAGATGTCACTACTGTTGATATCTGAATTTGCCTTTTTCTTTCCCTTTTTCTTTGACTTCTTGGATGCTTCGAATTCCACTTCTTTTGTAATTGAATTCTCCTGTTCAGTTTTCATTTCATAGGATGTGAATATTCCATGTAGCTCATCCGTGCTTATTGAATCTATATTTGTTCTTTCTTCTAGTGCTGAGATCTTAGAATCAAATATCATTGGAAGAGATATTAGTACCTTTTGAACAATTATAGATTCATCCACTTCTTCTCCCAATCCTCTAATTGTATTCACTGTTTCATTGACTCGTAAAACATAGGTTGCAATATTATCATCTTCCTTCATCTTCATATATCCAAATTTACCTCTCTAAGTTTGAAGATTTGCTACCTTGACTTTTGCGTCTCCTTCATAAACATTATGAAGTTTGTCCTAAATCTCCTTTGCGGAGCTGCAATGCATAACTTTGACATATACCGAATCAATTAGAGCGTTCAAGATAAAAGTTTTGGCCTTTGAATTATTTAGTCTGAGTTTCCTTCCATTGTCATTTGTTGGAGGAACGCCATTCTCTTTATATCCATCCACTACTGATTGCCAAACCTCAAATCCCTATGCTTTGTATATATGTTTCCATCCTTCTGCTCCAGAATGCATAGTTCTATCCAACAAACTATGGTATTCCATTTTTATACATATTGTTGCTCTCTGTGATTTATCTTCTAGTGGTTAAACTGATTCTTGAAGGAATCTTCT
>ML796257.1:239766-251134 GCA_009831015.1 Picea engelmannii | reverse complement strand
ATAGATATTATCTAAGGTAAATGGTCCTTACAATGGTTCTCTCTAAGTGCACATTTTTCCTCAAGTTAAGATATATCTTAATATCACCATAAAATATTTTAACCAACCATAAAAATTGTTCACTTTCAATTGCTTTTACATAATAGATCCTTTACATATTCTTCAATGTGTAGGTACCATAATGTACAAATATTTGTTAAATCCTATGTAAAAGGAAGCTTTGAGATCTTGGTCAATGTTAGTAGAATATAAATTCCATGTAAAATATTTTTAAAATAATAATATCATTAAAATATTATTATTTATATATTATTTATTATTTATATTCTATTAATGTGAATTCATATTAATTTTGGATCTATTATGTTCTTTATTTTATTTTAATAAGATTGTTTTTGGATCATTTACCTACCTCATTACCTCGTGATGACATCTATTTTGCCATTTTGCCTTTAAAGTGAATTTTGACTCAAAGGTAATTATTCTAGCCTAAGTATTGTATTTTTCTCGTTTTAATGAATAAGTTATATTTAATTGTTCAAGTTGACGAGGTTACTGAAATGTTCCTATAGCATTTTGAATAGGATCCTATAACTGCCTCATAGACAATTACGATACTTGCCACACTTCCAAGCTGATTCGAGAACATGGGTTTTGTTAGAGAACATGTACACACGAATACATATTGTCTAAATCAGCCAAAGCTCCAGCGATGAAATGCTAATCCTAGTCAAACCTTCCAACAATCGAATCTTGCAGTATGCGAGTATATTGCAATTTCATGCATTCGATCATGAAATCATAATGAGATGACTAAATATGTAATTCTGTTTTGTTCATTGATTTGTTTGAATTAGATATTGTAACTTCTTTGTTATCTTTAGTGAATTTGGTATGGGATTGAATGCCCAAAATTGCTTGTTCTGATTAAAATGTAATTATATAAGTATTGGAGGAATTCCTGCTTGGGACATATAGATCAATAGCAAGTGATAGAAGGGAAGGGGAGCAAGAGGCCTCAAGTTCACTTTATACAATGGCACCACATAAACCATGGAAACCTAGGTCTTTAGGTATGGTTTAGAACTCCACATCTCAATTTCCTTATTCTCATAATCATGTGTGGAACACTCCTATGGCATGGAAACCTTGGCCACCTCAACCCATTCCACAACATATTTGGAAGCAAGGTTGGTGTGGTCCATCCTATGATGGGATGAATACTTTTCCTTATCTTGCACTACCACCATATACAACATACCCCCCAAAATATTCTCAACAACAAATCAATCAACCTCAAAAACTTCAATTACCCACTCCTCAAAACCCTCCACGACCAACCCAAATTCCTTCCCAACCTATTTTGAATCCTAACGATAATAGTCTAGTTATGGATGTTTATGGAACTAATATGCAAACCTTTCCTACGTATTCCATCACACCTGAATCACTACAGAAAATACACCTGAGGTCTGAGAAGGTTCTTAATCCAAAATCCCCAGTGATTGTTCAAGAAAACGAAGATGAGGAAGCTCCTATCCAGTCTGAAATTGATAAATTGCAGTCACCATCTCAATCTCAGATTCAATCTCATAGTCAATCTCAAGATCAAACAACCCCACAACCTAGTTCTCAGAAGGAACAATTATTACATCACAATCAACCTCCTTTTCTAGAGAGGTTGGCACTAGAATAATCAATCATACCTTATGAGTTCGATTTGGTTTCATAATTGAAAAATATTTGTATTAAAATACCCTTGCTACAAGCAATAAAGGAAATACCCATTTATACTAAAACAGTTATGGACTTGTGCATTAAAAATATAGGAAGACGAAAAAAGGAGCTCCCAATCATCCAAGTTGTAGGAAAACTGGTAAATCTCATGTCCATTAAAGTCACTACAGAAAAGTACGTGGACCCTAAGAATAATGTAGTCACAGTGCTTATCAATAAAATTCCCGTTGCAAATACCCTAATCAAGTTGGGTGCAACCATACATGTTATGACATTAGAAACCCTGATTTAGTTGGGACATCATAATATCCTCCCTACACCCACTATGTTTGAATTAGATGATCGATCGAAAATTAAAACAGAGGATAGTTTAGAAGATGCGATTGTCTCGCTGGACTCATGGGAGTACCCATCAGATTTCTTTGTCATACAACCTAAATCTAATCCGGGTAGGCACCCATTAATTCTCCAGAGACCATGGCTGGCCACAACTAATGCTTTCATCGGTTGTAGGTCTGGGAATAAGACAATTACACATGGCAATAAGACCAAACAAAATACCCTTTACCCCCTCGCCAGACCAACAACTGAACTTGAATGTACACGATGGATTGATGAAGAAAACATTGATGAAAATTTTCAACCTATTTTGACTATTGCACAAGCCATTATCTTTAAGGAAAATACTGACGAGAATCGAATTAATTATCACATTACTGATCCATATCTCCCACAATATTTTGGGGGGAAACCATCATCTCACATTCAATACTCCATTGAGTGTCTTTTTGAACAAATTTTTCAAGCAAATTACACTTAAGAGGAACTATCTTCTGCATTTTCATCAGTATTTCATGTATATTCAATTTCTGAATCTGGTTATAAGTCTGTTGAAATTTTTCCTGGAAAGACATTAAACATAAATTCTACTTTAGATAGTGTACAAGAAGAAAAATTAATCCAGATTTTAGAAAACTTTTTGGATACCTTCGCATGGGAATACACCAATATGAAAGGAATTCACCTAGACACATGCACCCATCACATCTATATTTAGAAATATGCTACCCATGTCAGACACTCACAAAGAAGAATGAATCCAACCTTGAGGGAGATAGCGAAGCTCGAATTGTAGAAACTATTGAATGTTGGCTTCATTTATCCCATCTTAGACAACTAGTGGGTGTCACCATTAGCAATCATTCCTAAAAAGAACACAAAATGGCAGGTATGCATAGACTATAGGGAGTTAAATAAGGCCACCCTAAAATATAGTTCCCCCCTACCTTTTATTGACCAAGTTTTGGACACACTATCCAGAAAGAAACACTTCTCTTTTCTTGATGGATTCAGTGGATACAACCATATATGGATTTCCTCGGAAGACCAGGATGAGACAACTTTCACATGTCCTGAGGGGACATACGCTTACAAGGTATTGCCGTTTGGTTTACACAATGCACCAACCACATTTCAACGAGTGATACTTGGTATTTTTCTGACTTACTACATGATAGTATGGAAATATACATGGATGAATTTACTATGACAGGTGATTCTTTCGATGAAGCTTTGATGAATCTTGATTTTTCTTTTTAAATATGTAGAGAGACAAATCTTGCATTGAGAAATGAGAAATGCTTTATGATAATCAATGGAGGAATTGTATTAGGTCATCATGTGTCTCCCGCATGAATAAAGGTAGATACAACCAAGATAGAAGTAATTGTTAAAATGTAACCTCCAACCCATCAAAAGGGAGTCCAAATATTCTTAGTCCATGCGGGATACTACCGACATTTTATAGAAAATTCACTACAAGGAGAACACCTTCTGGCAGATGTTTTTACAGAACCTCCCTGAAAAATTTATCCCTTGCTGTTTATAGTGGAGGTTGTTAGCGGAGAGGGGAAATCGAAGGTTTTTGCAGAGGTTTTTTTTTTACTGCACCTTTAAGGTATATATGTACCGGTGCATCCATGAACAATAACGCACCGATGCATCCATGTTCCAGTAGCACCACCATACTTTATAATAAAATTACATGCACCAAATAAATTGCACTAGTGACATTGAAAATTATACACCGGTGTGCCTAATTGTAATCAGGCACACTGCGGTAGGGTAAATAAAAAAAAATTACCAAACCGATTTTCATTGTTACAGTGCATCCCATGCTTCCAAAATCTCAAGCAAGCACCGATGCTCACCTTTCTTCCTAAGACACCCTGTTTTCTGTGTTCTACACTGACTTGGATATCTCCATTGGTGGATCCCACACATTTCCAAAATTTGGAAATTACCATGAATTTTCATTTCCTATAAATGGTGTAACCATGCCTCCTTGGAATAAAAGAGACCAGGTAAATTATTTATTACCTTCCTATTTGCATTTTCATCCAATCAAAATTACAATTTAGCTTGAAATTTGACATTTTGTTTTCAATTTCGTGCAGTGCGCTTGAACGATTTGACTCACTCCGAAGCAGTGCATAATATGTTAAATTCATAGTGAGAACCAGTTCCAGTGCATCTCATATATGTCTGCATTGGTTCCATTTAAGAAAGTGCACCACGATAAATTATTAAAAAAACAAAGCGGTGTGTCCTTCAGAATGCCCCGAAATCAACGCACAATGGGCTTCTACCTGTACCAGTACATTTCACTTTATTAACCACACCATTATCTCAACGACATATAGAATTTAACCTAGAGGTGAACCAATTTTAACCAACTGCATTGGGGCATACATTGATTTCAATTTGTTTTCAATTTCGCGCAGTGCGCCTGAACGGTTTGAATCGCCTCGAAGTGGTGTGTACCATGTTAAATTTATAGTGAGCACCACCACTGGTGCATCCTTCAGAACACCCTAAAACCGACACATAATAAGATTTTACCTGCACCGATACATTTCACTTCATTAACTGCATTGCTAGCTCAATGATATATAAACTTTAACCTAGTAGTGCACCAAGTTTACCAACTGCACCAGGGCATACTGAAAAAATAATGCCCCAACGCATCAATGTTCAAACACACTGCCATACTTTATTAAAAAAATACAGGCACCTAATAAATTACACCATTGTCATTGAACATTATACACTGATACACTTTACTTAACTAACAACATCACTAACATAACAATTTATAAAATTTAACATAGCGGTGCAACCATTCTAATCCAATGCACCTGCAATGTATACATAAACGCACTGAGACATATATTGCCCAAATTTTCAAGCAGTGTGGATGCCTCATCCCTAGTTCTATATCCTTTGCAACACATCGAGGTACAAAACATCGGTTCTCCACTTTCACGGAGGCAGTAATGCGTTAATAGTAACACATTGCACTGCCTCAACTACGATAATGATTAGCTTAGTGGTGCCCATCAGTCCAACAAACACACCGATATCTTAAAGACAACGTCATCGGTAGACATCATGTCATTACTTTAGTATACATGGCACACCAGGGATTTTGGTTTAACAAAGGGCACCATGGATTTGCGCTCTATAAATTTGAGCGTTGTGATGCATCTTTGTTAAGGAAATGAACTAGTGTTGTTAAAATCACTGAACCGATGTGGTTAAATGCACTGATTCAGTGTGGATATTCCTATCGGACACACCACTTAGTGGTGCCTTTGTTTTGAGATAATGCACCGTCCTTGGGGCGTATGTTCCGTTGGTGGAGCACCAGTTGATTTTAAATAGTTTTTTGCAAAAAACATTTAATTTTGGATTTTTTTTAATACACTTCATTTATGTATGTATTTGTTTTATAATTTCAATTTATTTTATTTGTATACATGTTCCTAAAAATATTTGTATGTGAATCAGAGATGACGACGATGAGATGAGAAGGAGGTGTAACGACGACAAGTCGAGATGTGTAATGTCCCCTTCCAAATGATCACTCTTGGAGGATGATTTAGTATCCTATTTGATTCCCCGTAGGCTATAGTCGAAGAAAAAGGGGATTAATTGATTATTTGATGTCATTTTGGGTGGAAAAGGTAATGTTTATAAAGTGACATTAATTAATTATGTAAAAAGAGATGTTCAAAAGTGACTTTAGGAGAATATTAAAGGTGAACCTTATAAAGTCACTTTAATCACTTAAGTGAGGGTAAAACAGTAAAAGGGTCAACAAAAAAGGTAAAAATGGAAAAAGGAAGGATAAAAGAGAAATGGGGGTTAATTTCTCTTATTATGTTGATCATAGTTTCTAAAAATTGACTTGGAGAGAGCTCTTGTGGCTTGTGAGGGTTTTGCAACAAAACCCTTGTGGAGAATTGGTTTTTGTGGTGAAAGATTCCACCCTAGCTAATTAAGAGGAACAATCATTTAGATTCTTCATTGGATTTTATTGCTGAAGATAATACTCAGATTTGTAGGGATAATTATTGAGGGGTTTGTGGAAGACAATTTTTTTTACGGAGGCTGAGATATACATCTGGAGATTATTCTTGTTTATGTGGGTCAGATTCCTTGGTGAGGGGACCAAGTTCCTTGTGTAGGGCCGCCATTTCCTCTTGTAGAGGCCACATTTTTCTTAGGAAACTGATTTTCGTTGAGGAGGGACTGTGACCTTGCATGCAAGCCAAGTTTCTTTGGAGTGGGTCATATTCTTATTGAGGGGGCCGAGATTCTCTTAGAGAGAGGCCATATTTTATTGAGGGGTCGTATTCTTGTTTGTATAGAGACTAATTTCCTTGATGGGAGGCTGTATTTATTCTAAGGAAGACAAGGGGTCTCTTTCATCTTGTGGAGGAGTGTCATTCTCTTTGGAGAGGTTAATATGAACATCTATATTACCCAACTGTCGTAATAGGTCAGAAATATAATAAAAATTAGATCATTTTGTGGCGTTCATTTGCTATCATTGATGATTTAGTTTATCTATTTCCATTTGTTACTTTGCCGTTATAATTTACAAGCAATATGAAAACCATATTTGGCATCAAACCCTCATTTATTCACATAAATCTAAATTGAGAAAACCAACCAACAAACACATAAACACAACAACAACAAGAGAGTTTTTTCAGTGGGTTGTGAGTGTGTCAGCAAAGTGTTTAACAAAAGATATGCACCATAAATAAACTACAACAAACAAAAAAGGGTTTTTACAATGGAAATTGGGTAAACCAACCAATTGTTTGACAAAATTCCTCAACCACTTAATTACAAAACATAATAGCAGTCAACAAAAATTTATAACAACAGTAGGGAGGGTTATTACAATGGTATTAGAGATGGTGCTCCTTCTAGCCTGTGTATTGCATGTTACTTTGAAGATTACGGGGAACACATACATATCACATACATGGGAAGAAGGTATAGAGGAGGTGAACATATTTTTTAGTCAGAGTCAGAAGAAGAGGGAGACATGGGGGACATGAATGAACAACCAGAGGGCGATGCTTTGCATATTTTAAATGGCTTGAAAAGGACACATAATGGCATGGAAAGGGTACAAGGTGATATAGCATGGGGACAAATTAACATAGAAAGGAGGCAACAAAAAATGGTTGAACTTCTCACCTAACTTGTGTAAAATACTCAAGGGAAACTAAACAATGCTGGTAATAATGGTTCAAGAAGGATTGATGACAACCATGGTAACAATGGGAACTATGCTAAAGGGAGCAACACTTATGTACCTACATGGAATAACATTGGGAGTAATAATATATTGACTCCTAGACCTCATATGCCTAAATTTTTAGAGGGACAACAAGCTGGAAATCAAGGGAAACAAGGAAACATGGAAGATTTCACAGAGCATTTGAGTCAGTATCAAACTCTAGGGGAGGATTTTTAGGAAGCCATGTCTTTACATGATTTCTACAATATCAAGTACATGAACATGCCTAAATGTTTCAACATGGGTCCACAGAGTTGGGAGATTTAGAGGAAAGTTGGGTAGTTGTCCATTCCCTATTTTGATGGCTCTATCAAATGCACTGCCAGAGAATGGGTTCATAAGTTTGACACATACTTCCAACTCAATCTCATGATTGAGTCATAATCCATCAATTATGCTACCTTGCATTTGGATAAACAAGCCCATGAGTGGTGGTACCATGGGTTAGTCACATTGGGACACAGTAGCATCACTTCATATTTGGATTTCACTCAGAGGTTGATGGAAAGTTTTGATAGGAAGGATCCAAAGAAACATTTCAGGGAGCTAGCATAGCTTAAGAAGATAGGTACACCAGATGCCTAGATTTCATAGTTCCAAAGGATTGCAGTCATGGTGATAAATGTGTCCAAACACATGTTGATTATTCTTTTTATTGAGGGACTTTCTAAACCCATGCGTGGTTGGGTTAAGGCCTTCAAACTAACTTCACTAAATTATTCTATCATCAAAACACGTGACATGGAGGACATAACTCCCAAGAACAAAGTACCTTCATTCATTCCTCAACAAAACAAAGAAAAAAAAACTCTTTTAGAAGGAATGGTCTGGAAAGTACAGAGGGGATGAGGAGATGTGAAGAGAATTAAGGAGGAAGAATCTTTGTTTTAGTTACAAGGAGCCTTGGGAACTAGGTCACAGGTGCATGGGAAATGGTAAGGTACATTACATTGAGGTACTTTCTACTAATGGTGAGGAATATGAGGTAGTACTACATGAGTATGGAAACACACATCACAGTTTAGATGATGAGCATCCACGAGTGGAGGATAAGGATGATGGGAAACAATGAGTTGAGATTAAGGGTTTGACCATCACTAATTTATCAGGTGTTCTGAGGTACTACACTTTAAGTATCAGGGGAGTACTACAGAGGAAACATGTCACAATCTTTATTGATGGTGGGGTGACCCACAACTTCATAGACAAAACATTGGTGTCCAAGAGAGGCATTTCTATAAAGGATTTTGAGGGGTTCAACATTGTGGTGGATGATGGGTACAACATGACATGCATACAGAGGTTCCCATGGTTGGAGATGTCATTGGAAAACTACACTTTAACCGATGAATTCTATGTGGTTGATTTGGAAAATACCAATGTTTTCTTGGGGGTGCAGTGGGTTTATTCTCTAGGGAAATTTTCAATGAAAAACCAATTAATGGAGATGGAGTTCAAGGGAGAAGATGGTAGGAAGATAGTTATGAGGGGCATGACCAATGGTTCCCCTATGATTGTTTCATCCAAGCAGATGGAGAGAATATTAATGCATGGGGAAGAGTAATTTATTGGAGATGGATCTTCAATTAGGATATCATCAGATCGGGGACAAGGAGAATTCATTGTATGCCAAGGTGTCACAATGCGAATTTGGAATGAAACAAGTTTTACATTTGGTCAATGTGATCAATATGCAGGGTATACGTGCACATCAAGAGAATATCCATGCCATATTGGATTAGTTCATAGAGATTTCGATTGATTGGAAGTCCCAACTTCTGGTGGAATATTCCAAGGATAAGTTTTCTTGCGAGTTGATGGATGGTAGCATTCATGATGCCAAGTACAGAGTAGTGGATGAAATTATCTACTACAAATATTTCATATATTTAGTCCTTGAGTCCATACTTATAGAGAATATCATGAGGACTATGCATGATACGCCTTTGGCTGGGGATCCTGGGTAATTCAAAACTTACCAACATATCAAAGAAAGGTTCTCATGGAAGGGCCTCAAGGACAATGCATTATGGTATGTGATGGAGTTTATGGCTTGTCAATAGAACAAGTCAGAGCATACTCACCCAACAAGATTGTTGCATACTCTACTCATTCTAGGTCTCGACGAATTTCATTATATATCTACTAGAGGTGCATGGCAAGGATTGAATTGATGTAGTTGTTGATCGGTTGATAAAGTTTACACATACCTCTGTGATTTCATTAGAATATGAGGCACTACAAGTGAATTTTTTTTTCCAGGGAGATGTTTAGACTCCATGAGTTTCCTAAGTACATTGTCAGTGACCAGGACAACCGATTTCTCAGTGTGCTTTGGCAGGAGCTGTGCGAATTAGTAGACACAAAGTTGACTCCTAGTACCTTGCATCCATTAGATGGTTGCATACAAAAACATGAATCAAATACTTGGCCTATTTTTGTTCCAAGGGTTATCAGTGTAGCACAAATGGGGTCAATTGGTATTGGGAATGGTGGACTTATAGTTCGACTATGGAAGCAGGGAATCCATCTGATTGGTAGATTGCTTAAAATTTGGATAATGATTATCAGGGTGGTGACAGGGATTGGTCTAATTCATTTTTAGACTATCATGAGAGGATATGCTGAGACTTATTCCATATGGAAACACATATTTTATTGGCTGATATCCAAGATCGATTTGGGTAGTGGATTTGCAAACTTTGACTTCATTGAGCTGCTTATGCATGATATGATTTATGGTAGTGGGGTCAACTATTTCTGGCATTACAACTTGGTGTTATAGGAGTGGAGGATGCATTATAGGCATGAGGTTTAGATAATGGTGATCAAAGTGGCGCATCATCAACATGGTGGATCCTTTTTTAGACTAGCTTGGGACCCTGGGGTCATTCTCAAATTCAGTTTGGTTCCACTTGTTGGTCATAAGGTTGTGATGGCATTGCTTGAGGACAAGCAATATCGACAAGGGAGGACTATAATGTACCTTTCCAAATGATCACTACTAGAGGATGACTTAGTAGCCTATTTGATTTCCCGTAGGCTATATTCGATGGAAAATGGGATTAATTGATTATTTGACATCATTTTGGGTGGAAAAGGTAATGTTTATAAAGTGACATTAAGTAATTAGGTAAAAAGAGATGTTCTAAAGTGAATTTAGGAGAATATTAAATGTGAACCTTATAAAGTCACTTTAATCACTTATGTGAGGGTAAAAAGGAAAAAGGGTTAGAAATAAAGGTGAAAATGGAAAAAAGGGGTTTTTACAATGGAAGTTAGGTATATTATCCAACTGTTTGATGAAAGTCCTCAACCACATAATTACAAAACACAAAAGTGGTAGGGAGGGTTATTACAGGACACACACATTTGTGCATGAGTGGGATGCCAGGGAGAGGGATAGGGAGTTGTACCCTCACCCTCTTTCACAACACACACATGAAATTTTGATGGATATTGGCCTCTTGAAGTTTTATCAGGAGGGTACATTCCTTAGGGGGAACTCTACATTGTTACAAAAATTGATTTCTCACTGGGATAATGTGAGACATGGTTCAAGGTCGGTCTCAATCTGTGGTATCATCCCACAAAGGAGGATGTCTATTTCATCACTGGGTTGTCAAGGAGGGGGGTATATTTTCCCCATTTCCCTGTGCTACCTCCT
The DNA here is from genome assembly GCA_009831015.1 of Picea engelmannii. Taxonomy (NCBI): domain Eukaryota; kingdom Viridiplantae; phylum Streptophyta; class Pinopsida; order Pinales; family Pinaceae; genus Picea; species Picea engelmannii. Next base: position 240,071 of record ML796257.1, on the reverse strand, counting down.
AATGTTGTAGGACAGATGCAACTGGCATATGTGCAGAGATATGTCAGTCCGACTATTCTTTCAACTTTGGAGTTCCAGGTTCGTGGTGGTCAGCTACATATATGTGCATTTCAGAGAAAGGATGTTAGGTTCCTACTTCATATGTTCTCGTCACTGTCACAATATAACTATGATGGGAAAAACAATAGTTTATCTATGTTGTATTATGTATATAGTTTATTTTAGGAGCCCTGACTGATTAGGTGGGCGAATGGTTTTTTGAGACAATTTTGTCGTGCATTAGATCACTATTTCTCTATTTTGTC
>ML796257.1:192262-218887 GCA_009831015.1 Picea engelmannii | reverse complement strand
TCCTCTAGAATGTTCTTAGGTGATGGTAGCACTATATAAAGGGGTTCAAGCAATGTAATGGGTCATGGTGAGAAATATTGTATTTGGAGTGGTATCTCAATAGGAGGAAGCCCCCTCGAAGAGGCAAGTGAACATGAGAGGATCCCTTCCATAATAGGATCAATTGTATGGTGTTGCCCTACCTCAAGGGTTTGATATAATAAAGTGTGGTTCTTCTATATTGTTCTCTAAATATCCGTGATGTTTCTGTATGCAAGTATTTGGTACTTAACAATTGGTATCAGAGCACTTTCCTTAACCAAATAAGGGAATATTTTTTTTCTCTTTTTGCAAAAAAATTCTAGGGAAGAAAAAGAGGGAGACACACTTCAGGTTCAGATATGAAGATTTATGATATGAATTTGGAAAAAAAAAATTGGGTATCTGAATTTATCTTGGAAAAATACCCAATTTCAAAAAAAAATCATTCAGAATGGAGTCCGGGAAGTAAAATTATGAGCATTTTAAATTCAACAGTTTTTTCAGGGTTTTTTTTTCAGAAAAAACTGTGATTTTCTACAGTAATTTATTTTTAAACCCTTGTTCTATTTTTTGGGTTTTTTCATGACGGTGACGAGAATGTAGAGTTCATAAATTTTCATAGGGTTCTCAGATGAATATTTCCTCTCAAATCGTCAAATAAATTCTACAGATGATTGAAGCATTCAAATCCCAATTGTTTGACACATTGTATGGCACAATGCATGACAAAATGCATGACCTTGCAGATGGCCTCAATGATAGTTTTCTTAGTATTCAAGATTCATTGGATAACATGCAAGAGATATTTCTTATGGCAAACATCAGGGATGAATATAATCAAGAAATATATGCTTGGTATGATTTTTAGGCCAATTGTGATTTGGTATATGGATAGTTGTCATTTATGGGATGACAACCACTTCCATATTTTATTTGATGACTCTACTCCACCTTCTATCGATCACAACAATGTGACACATTAGGAGCTAGTTATGATTACCAGTGTCCAACCTGTATATTCTACAACGATATTTTTCCTTCCAGATTCAGTTTTGACCCTTTCCCACTATGTGGATGGATATTCTTATTTGGATCCACATGATAGGTGTGAGTATTGAGAGCATCATTTTCAGTTGGATATGGGGTGCCGATATCTTCCATGTGGCGTTCACATGAGCAATTGGACATGGGACCCTGGTTTACAATGACAGTTGGACTACTTCAGCATGGTGGCTTCCATTTCTCAATGGGACCCTGGTTCTCTAGTCTACTTCAACACTATGGTCCACACTTATCCATGGGACCCTGGTATATGGTTGTACATCAAGCATTGAGGAAAAAATTTTCATAAGGGGGATGGAATGTTAGGTATCTATACAGGTAGTGGGGGGGCCCAGAGGGCCCATAGTGATAATAGTGGAGACCATTCAATGTAAGGTGGACTAGGTCCACTATATTATTAAATAAGGCCCACTATGGTAGTTAGATTTAATAAATGGGTAGTTAGATATAATAAATGTAAGAGGACTTCTTAGAAGGTTCTTCTTCTAGAATATTCCTCCTCTAGAATGTTCTTAGGTGATGGTATCACTATATAAAGGGGTTTAAGCAATGTAATGGGACATGAAGAGAAATATTGTATTTGGAGTGGTAGCTCAATAGGAGGAAGTCCCCTCGAAGAGGCAAGTGATCAAGAGAGGATCCCTTCCATAATAGGATCCATTGTATGGTGTTTCCCTACCTCAAGGGTTTGATATAATAAAGTGTGGTTCTTCTATATTGTTCTTTGAATCTCCATGATGTTTCTGTATGCAAGTATTTGGTACTTAACAAACTGATATTTATGCTTCTTTATTCATTGGCACTGCAAACTGATATTTATGATGTTTTATTCATTGGCACTACAAACTGATATTTATGCTGCTGAAACTCTATTTTAACAAAGAAGTTTCACTGGTATTCCTTTCATTAAAAATATCAGTGGTTGTCCCTTTTATCCTCCCTTCTGAAATGTGCTCTATTTCATACCATTAAGGTGTATAAACTTTGGACAAGGTGGCTACCAGAAGAAGCTCAAGAACAAAAAGACATTGATCCTCCTAAACCAACATTAATTTTGGTCAAAGTTGTTGTTATATGCATTTACAACCTTTTGGAGAAGGCTATGAGTTTTGAGCTATAACAAGCAGTTTTGGTGTTTTTCCTCCCATTATATATCAAGATAATGAAGTTTTGTAGCATATATGGACTCCTGGTATAAGTTTTGGGGTTTTGAATCTTTAGAAAAGTGAAACATGTTGCTACAAGAAAGTTCTCATTGTCTGGACTCACTGGCACTGCGAACTGGTAATTTGAGACAGTTTGTAGCAATTAGCACACAACAGAGTATGTTTCGATCATAATTTTTGAATTCCAATAAATGTTCTTCTAAAATTTGGTGTGGAGAAGAACCATATTACCATTAACTTGCTGACTAAAAATCAGCCCAATCCAGTTCGTAGTTTGGGAGAAAAGTCAAAATCATCACCTACAGGAAAGTTCACAGCGCATGTTGTCAAAGGCGCTGCAAACTCTAACAGTCTGACAAATCCGAGCTATGGGAAGGCTACAAGATGTCAGGGAAGGTTCGAATGGATTCCTAGGAGTTAGTTGGACATGAGGGGCATGTGTTCCATCTCCAGATAAAGAAACATGACCTATTTCAAAAGGAATTTATCACAATAGACAAGATCCAAAAAAATAGGAATTTGTTATGTTTGTGTTCGAATGTTTTGTAACAGACTCCTAAATGGAGGAGGATCCTATGTAACTCATTGGTTTCAAACTCCTTAGGGTAGAGAGATACAATTCACTATATATGAAAGAGATTTTGACAAGGAAAGGGTTGGATTCATGATCTGAGAGAGGAGAGAGATGGATGAGCAACTTAGCTATTCATTTGTAAGCCTGGGGGCCTATTGTGATTAACATTTCTGCCATTAAAGATTCATGAGAGTTGTTTATAATCTTGTCATATTTGTTTTCCATTTCATTTGTTATCTTCTTGATTGAATATATTGCAGGTTTTGAGGATAAAAGACTACCTTTGATTAATGCATCCCTGAGCAACAAAGGATCTACTGTAGATGGTTTGTTAATCATTTTTTTGTTGTTCAAGTTTTTTTCAATCTATTCTGCAGAGAGGATCTCTGTTTAGTAGGATTTTTTTTTTTTTTTTAACATTCCTTGCTTCTAGTCATCACAATATAAGCTCTTAATGTGATATTTATCTTGATTTCCTTCAATTTGCAGAGTGGCGTTAACTCCATGCCCAATAGTAGATCACTGATCTACAATCAAACAATTTCCCTCTTTCTTGTTCTTTCTTACTGATCCACCCTTTTAAATTGATTTAACTTTTCAAATCCTGATGGGTATTAGGCTTGTTCTTAAAGTAATCTAAGAACGACTTCTAGTGCTAACATTTTTGGCGTCGTTGTCGAGGACGAAGTTGAAAATCTTCCCTGGGAGAACAACATTGATTCGATCCAACTTTAGATGGTGAACTGTAGCCATACATGTACAGACTGCAATAATCTTTCACCTGGAGACTCCAAAATCTAAGACTCCACTAGTGGAAAAATCCTGCTAATAGAAAAATGAAAGCACGAAAGGGAAAAACCAGGTATCAGATCATTATCTTTTTCCATGAAATTGTGTTCTTCTTCATCAACTCATTCTAGTCTTTCCCTTTGCATGTAAAGAGGATCATCCTATGTTTATTTTATTCAGATGATTGTAAGCCTACAAATGCATATTCTTCACCAAGTAATGAAGATTTGTCCTCTCCATGCACTATTGACCTCGATTTAATCCCATCATGTGAACTTATTGATAAAGCTGAGGTCTATGTTTCAATTTCTCTTGAAGTTGACTCATATTGTAAACATGTGGATTACGAATTTGATATACCTTATGAGGTCCCTATTGAAGCTTGAAATCAACTAGTTGACCTTTGTGTTCAACATACTGAATATCAATTAATAATAGAAGAATTTTTTAAACCTCTCAAGCTGCCTCCTATCCTAAATGCTTACCCTCCCATGTTTTTTGAATACCTTCCCGTGTTCAAATGAAATGATCATATTGCAGCTAAAAAGTGCATGGAAGCTTTTGAGTATTTCGTTGATAATTTTGAAATCATACATGAGGATGATATCTTGAGGTTATTTTCCAAATCCTTGGTCGGGGATGTTTCTTTGTGGTTTATAAATATAAAGGCTTGTTCTATTTGTTTGTGGACTAATTTTCATCGTGTATTCCTGAGATATTGGGGTGAAAACAGATATGTTGATCAATGTATATTTGAGTTGTATTCCCTAAAGAAGAGGAGAAATGAGACTATCACCTAGTTCAACTAGAGATTCCACAACTTCTATCTTAGGATGCCTGATTGCATTCGACCATATGAAGTTGTTGCCAAGCTGTTTTATATTGCAACACATCATCATCCTGTTTTGGTTTTATTCCTCAGAGAGAGAAAGTATTAATCTTTAGAGCAGGTGTATATAGATGCAGAGGAGATTGAAAACAACCTTTGAGTTTGTGGAAAGCTCTCAGATCAATTTTGGGTTGAATATTCTCATGTATATGGACATGAGGATGTTTATGAACATAAATCAGATTTGAGACAACTTTCTGCATCATTTCCAGATTTCAATTATTTTTCAGTTGATCGTAGTAGGAGCCTTTTAAACCCTACTGTGAAATCATCACGTGATCATTTTAATGAAGAAGAGGTGGCTACTCCCAAACGATTGATTGTTCATACTACAAATCAACAACCCTTTTTTGTTCATGATGATCTCCAAGGTTATATGTTCTTGAATTTTGGTCAAGAGCTTTCACTGCAAGTAGAAAGCCAACAAGCAGATATGATCGTTCAAGTACAAGATGCAGTATTACTAGCAGAGGATACTCAGAAATCATCTTGTTTTCAACTAAAGCATGAGGTGGATCATAATGTTATTCATGTACTAGATTCAACACAGTGGCATTTTTGTCCTTTGGATCAACTGAAAATGTCTTGTCATGGGTTTTATGATCAAATAACAGATTTGATGGAGTCCTTTTTTTCCAAAACTTCAAAGGTTACATATTTTGGTATGCTACCTGTCTGCAATAGTAGGTATCAACTATTCATTATATTATTATTATACCTACTATTTTCCTTTTACATTTTTAGCAATCTATATCAGAGTAGCAAGCAATTTGTTGCTCGAACGATTTTTTTGGAAATTTGTATATACATGAGCTAATCAATTGGGCTGGATAGAAGTAGGAATGTATATAAGTAAGATCATATTTTAGAGTATTTGTTTTTTAGTTTGGTGTTGTTTGTAGAAGAATAACAACAATAAGACTCCATAGATCAATGGAGACACTGGTGGCTTCAATATTTTTCAGTTTTCAGTTTGGATAAAGTTGTAGGGATGTTCTTAGTATCAAGCACAATTTTGCATGTTCTTGGCAACTCACAGGGAGCATGCCATCCCCCATGGAGCCGATGTTAGCACATGAAATGGTCAGGTGTATTTTCTTCCAAGTCACCAAGAAATTTCACTACGTACTTATGAGTACCTCATGCACTCATCCTTCATTATTCCAGCTAAGAAACGTGTCAAGGGTAATTTTATGGTTTTCAACACCTTCATTTAATTAGATTTTCAAGGATTTTGTCATAGAATTTCTAACAGTTTCCTTGAAGTGCGCTATTTTGATTTTGAACTTGGCATTACGAACCCTCTGTTCCAAAATTGTTGAAGCCCTCATCTTTTGCATCCATTTGAAACTCATTCTTAACGAATTGAAGGAGACCCCTATCAAACAGGAGCAATATGGTTAATCATTTGTAGAACCAAGCTTAAATTGCATACATCTTTGGTGTTGCAAACTGATATTTATGATGCTTTATTCATTGGCATTGCAAAATGATATTTATGTTGTTTTATTCATTAGCGCTACAAAATGATATTTATGCCATTGAAACTCTATTTTAACAAAGAAGTTTCACTTGTCTTCCTTTCATTAAAAATCTCAGTGGTTGTCCCTTTTATCCTCCCTTATGAAATGTGCTCTATTTCATACCACTAAGGTGTATAAGCTTTGGACAAGGTGGCTACCAGAAGAAGCTCCAAAAAAAAAGACATTGATCTTCCAAATCCAACATTAATTTTGGTCAAAGTTTCTATTATATGCATTTACAACCTTTTGGAGATGGCTATGAGTTTTGAGCTATAACAAGCAATTTTGGTGTTTTTCCTCTGATTATATATCAAGATAATGAAGTTTTGTAGCATATATGGACTCTTGGTATAAGTTTTGGGGTGTTGAATCTTTGGAAAAAGTGAAACAGACTGCTACAATAAAGTTCACAGTGCCTGGACTCACTGACACTGCGAACTGGTAATTTGGGACAATTTGCAGCAATTAGCACACAATAGAGTCATGTTTTGATCACAACTTTTGAATGCCAATCTGGGTTCTTCTGAAATTTGGTGTGGAGAAGAATCATATTTCCATTGACTTGCTGACAAAAAATCAGCCTAATCCAGTTCGCATTTTGGGAGAAAAGTCAAAATAATCACATACAGAAAAGTTTGCAGCACATGTTGTCAAAGGCGCTGCGAACTCTAACAGTGTGACAAATCCGAGTTATGGGTAGGCTGCCAACTGTCACAGAAGGTTCAAATGGATTCCTAGGATTTATTTGGACATGAGGGACATGTGTTCCATATCTAGATCAAGCAACATGACATGTTTCAAAAGGCATTTATCACAATAGACAAGATCCCAAAAAATAGGAATTTGTTATGTTTTTGTTGGAATCTTTTGTAACAGACTCCTAAATGGAGGAGGATCCTATGTAACTCATTGGTTTCGACCTCCTTAGGGTAGAGAGAGATCATTCAATATATATGAAAGGTATTTTGATAAGGAAAGGGTTTGTTTCATGATCCAAGATAGGAGAGAGATGGAGGAGCAACTTAGCTACTCATTTGTAAGCCTAAGGGCATGTTGTAATTAACATTTCTGCCATTAAAGATTCATGAGAGTTGTTTATCAACTTGTCATCTTTGTTTTCCATTTATTTTTTTATCTTCTTGATTGAATATATTACAATTTTTTAGGATCAAAGGCTGCCTTTGATTAATGGATCCATGAGCAACAAAGGATCTATTGTAGATGGCCTACTAATCATTGTTTTTTGTTTAATCTTTTTTCAATATATTATGTAGAGAGGATCTCTTTTTAGTAGGATTTCTTCTTTTTTTCACCTTCCTTTCTTTTAATAATCATCATATAAGCTCTTAACATGATATTTAGTTTGATTTCCTTTAATTTGTAGAGTGGTGTTGACTCCATTCCCAATGGTAGATCACTGATCTACAGTCAGACAATTGCCCTCTTTATTGTTCTTTCTTGTCGATCCACCCTTTTAAATTGATTTAATTTTTAAAATCCTGATGGGTATTAGGATTGTTCTTAAAGCAGTCTAAGAAAAAATTCTAGTGCTAACACTTCCCACTTGGGATGAATGATGTAGGTATAGAGCGAGGCCTCCTTTGGATGGAGGCACTTCTTTCTGATAGCCTTTGGATTGAAGAGAATATCCCTTGACAAGGGGGGGTGGGTGGGTGGGGGATTGACCACTAAGCAAAGGGAAAGAGAGTTTTTGTCCAAAAGAACCTTTGAACAAGTAGGAGAGGCTCTAGAATGAGAGGGGGGAGGGGAGATCAAGGGAAGTTATTTTTCCTTCGGTAGGGAAAAGGAAAGGGAAGGACAAGGAAAAAAGGAGGGAGGGAAAGAAGGAGAGGGATCCTGAGAAGGGAGATCCATCTTAGGCGAAGGGATACAAACATCGGGGGGAGGAAAAGGAGATGTCCCTCTAGTAGAGGGACAAAAAATTGTCGAGGGGGATAGGGCGGGGGAGGAAGGGGGAGGGGGTGTAGAGGGGGGATCATCAATGTTTAGAGGCATTCCTACTTCACCTTTTTCAGAACAAGGGAATGAAAATGAAAGAGGAATATTTTCAATCGTACCTAACACAGGGGCGACTTAGAATTGGAATTGGATTCTTGAAGGATCCCCTCCTGAGGAGAGGATGATATCCACACTTCTTTCATCCATCGAGACTGCTTCCATGGAGCTATATCTTCCCATACAATATTTCATTTCCAAACCTTCTAGATTTTTTGAGAAAGGGGGGTTGAGCACCCACATTATGTGTTCAAGTCAACAATTTCATGACATCCGTGGAATATGAAGGGTAATTTATAATAATAAACCCTTTAATGCAAGACCTTGTCCCAAAAAATAATGTCAACATTGCTAACCAAGCCTTCTCTGACATCCACCTCTACCTGAATCCAAGCCCAATGCCAGTCTTTCTTGGGAGCCCAGTTGGGTTCAAGACCAATGAAGGAGCTTATCTTGTTACTGATTGCTTCCAAATCCTCCCAATACTAGAATTCCATTGGTAGCCCAGGTAAGATAACCCAAACTTGCTTTGATACCATGAAGTTTCAAAAACTAAGACTTATTATCATTTTTTTATTATTTCTATTATTATTGTCTATCAACACTTTGTGGATCTTCATGATCAAACTTAAGTACTTGTTGTTTTATTAATAAAAGAGGAAACACACTTTGAGTAGGACTGTTAGAAGAGGTAGTCCATTGATCCAAAAGAGAAACAACCAAGTGATAACAGAAGGGGACAAGTGGTGATATTAGTTGAGTTAACTTAACTAAGTGAGACAGATCTCAAGTTTCTAGGGAATCTGGAGAAACATGTGTAAAAATAAAATTGACAGGTGGTCAATGAGTAGGAGGCTCGTGCATGTGTCAAAGAACTAGGAAAATATTATAAATTAAGAGGAAACAAAGAGGACGAGACACCATTATGAGAAGATGTGATTAATTTGAATATTACATGACACAAGAGAACACTCACGTAAAGCTTGTAGCCCTGATTGCTGCAGTAAGTCACATTGGTTAAGTTTCTTGGATTTGGATTCAACTTGGGGGTGAAAGAGTGTGCACATGTAGATGATATGATCTACTATTGGGAGGAACGACCTACTCAACGTGTGTTTCCATTATAATTCTACAGTTACAGGTTTTTCTTCCAAGTTCCAATTTTAATATGATTTTTTTATTTATTAGAGTTGCACATTGTTTTAGAGATTAGATGACTGAATAAAGAAAAATATAATAAGAAGAGGCCTAGATTCCTATATTAATGCATTATCTCTTGTCCTACATGCTTATGTTATGTGACTTATTATATAAGAGAATCGATAACTAAATTATTTCCTAGATTAGAGTAATGTATGTATTTTCAGGAGTTTAAGTATTGGTAAAACTCTAAGTAATTTAATTATAACTAATAGGGTTTAAGACCCTAAACATTATTTTTAATGGAGTGGTGGAATATATCAAATACAGGAAATTAAATTATTCTTACTAGCAAAATATCAGGTAAATACTACTGGTAATCACAACCTACACAATAGGAATTGAAAGTATATTACCCTAAATGCAAGATTTTATAAATCCAACCTTCTAGGCTCTGAACAACTCATAAACGAAAATGAAAAGTTGAGATAAGTCAAAGAAGTCATATAAGTAGTGTTTGTAATAAACCACAACATCTAGTTAAAAGAACTAAGGATTTCTGTTAATAAAACTTTGTAAGGAAATCATAATATAACAAATATACATAGTTAAAATAGAATTTTTATCAGATATTAATTCTATTAATCTATAACGCAGGTAAAAAACTTAAAGAAATAGGGCATCTAAAATAAATAGAGGCATTGGATATAACATGGAAAAATGCCAATTCGATTTTACAGTTATAAAATCCATTATTAAATAACAAGACATCAACTCGAAAATTTCCTTAGAAAAGTTTGAACCGATAAGAATAGAATGCAGAGTAGAATAAAGTTTTTGACGTTTAGATCATCTTATAAAAATTGAAAGAAAATTACAGAGAGGAAATTGTCAACAATAACATTTGTGGGTAACTATCAAAATTTTGTTATACAACGGATTATCTCAAACAATGGTGTCATATCCTACTCCAACAATTAATACTGGAATGGAAGCCGAATTACTTGTTTAAGGTAAATGCAATGGTAATTAAAGTCATAATCAAACACCCGTAGAAACACATTATAAATAGTAGTGATTAGTATAATGCCCGAGTAATAAGGATTAAACCCTATAAAAATGAATAGTTCAGTGATTAAATATACTTATCAGAGATAGACATGCTAAACGACATCTGGAGTAATCCTTAGAATATTGTTGTACATATATCCTGCACAAACACATTTTCTATTATATGAAATTTTATGGAATTACACTGAGAAATAAAAAGAAAAGGATATATAAATACCTTGTTTTACTAGAGTAACTCAAATTTCCCAGATGGAAGCTCTTGATGTAGAAATAAACTAGCACGAACTTACGCTCCAATCTGATGGGTACCCTTGTCCACAACAAGGGTCAATCATTAGACTATAGTTTCCATGAAACATATGTTAAATCTTACAAGAGGACTATAGTTTCCATGAAACATATTTTAAATCTTACAAGAGGACTATAGTTTCCATGAAACATATTTTAAATCTTACAAGAGGACATATCACAGAAATGTGAAAACTATAATTTATGAGCAATGGAAGTCTAGAATGTACTAATCTAGTTGCGACCATTGTCGTTACTACGAAACTCAATAATCATTACAGGAAACAAGGTTAATGACTGCAAAATGGAAGTAATACGATATAAGGGTTTAACATAATGCACAGAAGGAGACATATATAAACCCCAAAGTAAGAATCTCTATAATCATTACAAGAAACATGGCTAATGACTACAAGATGGAAGTAGGAAGAGATAAGAATTTAACGAAATGCGCAGAAGGAGATATATGCAAAATGGAAGTAAGAATATATAAGAGTTTAACGAAATGTGCAGAAGGATAAATATATATATATATACAAACCAAATCAACATAGTGCATGTTTGATAATTTGCAATAGAGACAAAGTATTAAAAATACATAATTAACAATTATACTGTAATGAAACCACTTTATTATAGTACCAATCTTCCTTAATACAAGGAAAGAACCATAAACAACTAACCTAAAAATTCCAGATAGGAAGAAAGTTAAACCAACACCCTAGACAGAACCAAGCATGAGTATCCACTGCTCAGACTCGAAACCATAATGAAGAACTCAATAATAGAGGGTCGAAACCCTGCAAAATATTAGCATTGGACCGAAACCAGGAAGAAACCCTCAACTCATGCTAGAATGATACAAAACAATGGAAATAATGACTAGAAGTTTTGATGGTGGTCGAGACATTACCAAGATAGCCCCCTTCCCATGGAAGGTTACACCTGGTGTAAGTGAAGGATGCCACGACGAGTTAAGGACATGTGTTTTTAATAGGAGGAAAAGTACACTATGTTAATGTCTTAATACCCCACCTAACAATCAACACCTTATCAATTATCATCGACCAGTTGTGGAAAACCAATATTTGACTATAACACATAGAATCTCATGAGTAACCTAACCTTCGATCACCCTTGATACAATTCCTTTAGGAAAAAATAATAATAGAGGAATCTGCCAACCTTAGAACATAGATAACATAAATTATGATAAGGGTCCCATGAGGGACAAGAAACCCTAAGAACTATGCTAAGAATCCTTGAATCCTAATACACAAGGTCAAATAGACATATATATGTATGATTGCCATGAATGTTTATGGTATGGGATTAAGTAGATATAATGTAACCATGCAGAAAAATTGTGTATAAATATATGTATAAACTATTGTAATTGGAGAGAAGTAGAATTACATGAGAATTATTAATAAGTAATATCTTATCAAAAGAAATTTGATAATTTCCTTGAATAGAAGGGTATAAATTATTAAACACCACCTAGCCACATCTATAATATGATGTTGCATCCTTTGTTTGTACACAAAAAATAAAAAAATATTTGTGAAATTATTAAAGGTATGTGAAAAAATGGTATCATAGCTATAGGAACCACACTTGGCTTTTATGGGCTCAATCATGAAGAACTAATTTGATATTGTTATATTTTCTTCTCATCTCTAAGAAGAATTTTTTTTTATTGCAAGAAAGTTGAGAGAAGTACCTATTCCACCTGAAGACAGATTACATCAAAATTCACCAGAATTTCATAAACAAGGAAATGTTGGTGATGGGAATATATGGGTTGATTTAAATGAAAGCAGGGATAATAGACAATCTGAATTAATTCAGACTATATGAGGTTTAAGGGAATAATTATGAACTGTTAGGGAAGATAATTAACGAATTATGAAGACACAAGAAGAACTTAATGCAATGTTGTTAGAGAAAACTATGTAATCACAATTCTGATAGAAATAAAGGCCAATTTTCTAGTAATTCTAAAACCGATCTGCATAAGAAAAAGGATAGAAAATTTGAACATACTGAATCAACAACAAAATTTGTTTTTAACGAAACTGAAAATAGTGAACAAAATACTGAAACTTCAACTGAGGACAGTGATGACAAGAAACAAAGTATTAAAAAGAAACATAAGCATCATGATGAAATTATGGGAGAATTTAAAAAGATTAAACCCCCAATATTTAATGGTGAGATTGAAACTGGAGAAGAGGTGGAGGCTTGGCGTTTTGGAATGCAAAAATACTTTTAGATATATAATTACTCAAGTGAACTTAAAACGAGAGTGGCCATCTATAATCTGACTAAAAAGGAATATATTTGGTGGCAAGATAAAAAGAGAGTAAAGAATATTAAAGAGTGTAAAATCACTTGGAATACCTTTAAAAGATATTTTAAGAAACAATATCTATCAAAAAATAATTATGAAGGAAAGGCTAAAGAATTTTATGAACTAAAATTGGGAAATTTAACTGTGAAATATTTTTTAAGCAAGTTTCTAAGCCTATTATGCTATGTACCTTATATTGTGGATGAAAAACAAAAGATACAACGCTTCTCGAGTTGTTTACCTACCTCGTATAAAGACAGGATTGAGTTTGACAATCATAGGACTTTAGAGGAAGCTATACGTAAGGATAAATTGTGTTTTGAACAATATAAGAACATAAATGAAAATGGTAAAAATTGGAAGGGAAAGAAGGTTGAAAGGTTTGATCCACAAAGAAAAGGGGGAAATAGTTTAATTAAGAGTATTGTTAAAGGGTTTCAGGGAAATAAATACAGAAACAATAAGCCTTATAACCTATAAGAATATAGAAACACAAAACCAACAACCTTTTATAACAAATAAACTACCCAAAAAGATCAAGTAAAATGATGGGAATGTGGTGAACCACATTATTTCAAGGATTGTCCTCACAGGAAGAAGAAGAACAACATTATACATATAGTTCATGAAGAAACGATAGTTGGTGAAATGGAAAGGAGCACCCCAAAGATTAGTGCAGCCTTGGACAATAGACAAGCATATCATCAAGATTCCATGGTGGAAGTAGAAGGTATGTTGAACAATCAACCAATTTCCATTTTGATTGATCAAGGTGCTAGTATAAGATATGTCTCACCTAAGATAGTAGAAATCTGTAAATTACAAAAGGAAAATTTTGAAAAATCATGGTTAGTATAGCTTGCTACAGGAACGAAAAGGAAGGTTACAAATTTTATTAAAAGGTGTGAAATTAGTATTAATGGCTTCATGTATCAAGCATATTTGAATGTTTTTCAATTAGGATCGTATGATGTATTAATTGACATAGATTGGTTAGAAAAGTATAAGGTAATACTAAACTGCTATGACAAAACATTTTCTTGCGTAGAAGACAATGGCAACATTATTAACATTAAAGGAATACCGAGAACCATTAGTGTTAGAAAAATATCAGCCTTGCAGATCAAAAGATGTATTCATAAATGATACAAAATATTTGTAGTACATGTAATGCAAGAAATTTTTTAAGAACCCCCCCTAAATTTATATGTATAATAAATGGGCGAATCCCCAGGACACATGAGAGAGTGTGAAGGCTATTTTATCAATAACATAATATGCATATATAATTTTTTGGTGAATCTTTCACCAGATTATATAATCTTGTAAAATTTGGGCAAATCTTTCATGGAATTATAAAATCTTGTGAAATTGTGGCGAATTTTCACATAATTATAAAAAAGTTTAAAAGACTTGTCAAATATTTTAAAAGTCTATTAATTTAAGTAAATTCGAATCAATGTTCAATCTTGGGAGTATTTCAAGAAAATATGGTGTTGAAACACGCTGCACACATGAAGAACACTATGCAAAATTAATAAGAATGTTCAATGAATGCAAATATGACGGTGTTGAAACACCATGCTGAAACATGCACAAAGAAGACTATGTTAATATACTCAAGTGAGACATTGTTGGGTGCTAAAATTGTCCCTTTTTCCTTATCATTTCCATGCCATTTTCATCTCATTCTCTTGTATTAATTCATCCCTATTGTTTACATTTCCTATGAGAACATCAATCCTGGAGCAGGTAAAATTAATTATTCATTCAACATTGTGTTATGTTAAAGATTAATTCATACTTTACTTGTAAACTAGGATGATGTTTCCTTAGTCCTAATTTGGGTAATTACACAATCATACCTGTAAACCACAGAGATGTACATATATGCAAATATGTTGGTGCTGAAACACTTGGATTAGGATGAAACACGCTCCACTCACGGAGAAGACTATGTAGAATTAATAAGAATGAGTGCATATATGTTGGTGTTGAAACACTGTGTTGAAACAACTGGCTGAAACACATTGCACGCATGAACAAGACTATGCAGAATTAATAAGAATGTTCAATGATTGTAGATATGATGGTGTTGAAACACCATGTTGAAACACCGTGATGAAACACACACGAAGAAGACTATGTTAATATACTCAAGCGACTTAGTGAGATATTGTTGGGTGCTAAAATTGTCCCTTTTTCCTTATCATTTCCATTCCATTTTCATCTCATTCTCTTGTATTAATTCATCCCCATTATTTACATTTCCTATGAGAACATCAATTCTAGAGAAGGTACAATTCATTATTCATTCAACATTGTGTTATGTTAAAACTTAATTAATAGTGAACTTGTAAACGAGGATGAGGTTTTATTAGTCCTAATTTGGGTAATTACACAATCATACCTGTAAACCACGAAGATGTACATATATGCAGATATGTCGGTGCTAAAAAACTGTGATGAAACAACTGGCTAAAACATGCTACATGTACGAACAAGACTATGCAAAATTAATAAGAATGAATGCAGATATGTTGGTGCTAAAACACCATGATGAAACACACACGAAGAAGACTATGGGCCATGGCCCCATTGATTCCATCATATCCAACTGGAAGATTTATGAGTTACTCGACCATTTTCATCTGTGGTCGTCAGTAATAAGTATCTATTGATGGAAGGTACTGATAAGTTGAACATAATCGCCACCTCAGATAATAGATTTTGCTTGCAGGCGACCGTCGATCATTGGTCAGTGCCCGCATGTACGTGTCCACTATCCGTGGTTTACAACCTATAGGTATGCCTAGTCACTGTGACATGTGTTTGGCATGGTACTATGAAATAATGATTGTTCCACGCCCTTCCACATCACCAACAGACGACCAACACCATCAGTTCAAGTTGGGGGTATCCAATCATCCTTGAATAAATTAACCAACCGTCACCATAAACATTCAATCAACATGGTTGTCATGTTGATTTTTCCCATGGAATTCGAATCACCACCACCTTTTTAAAAATACCAAAAAATATCCTTCCATTGTTCCTGCGCGCTCATGCATGCTGAAGCTCCTCAGTCTGTGTTGGGAATTTTGAACCTGGAACTCCTTTTCAATACTGTAACAACTAATTGCATAGAACATTCAAAATGGGAGGATTTGCAGTAGGTCATGAACTAGTAACCCTCGACACCCTTCATCGGTGCCCAAAAGTCTACAGAATATTTGAAGACGCAGGGTGGGTAGCATATTTCGAGTGGTTGGACAGGTTTGACAGTGATATTTCCCTAGAATTTTCCTGAAATTTAACAGGAACCCATTCACATGTTATAGGTTTGGAGATTAGTGTAACAAAGGAGGTTATATCCTCTCTTACGGGGCTTCCCAACACTAGAAAAAAATGGTTTGGACGAAGGACAACCATTCCTAATGCAAAGACCAATTTCTTGGAAGAAGGAGAGAAAGTGCAGCCTAGAGGACATGGCACAACAATAGAGTCTTTACCTCAACCTTGGGACCAGGTTGTTTTTTTCTTGAAGAAATATATTACATGTGAAGATAGGTACAAGATTGTTTACACATATGATTTTGTTCTGTTGTCACACATTCATCATGGATCATTGATAAATATGCCTTATTATCTGTTAGAATCTTTGCATAATATGGAACATTATGTAAGACAATCCCATTTTCCCCAAGGTTCTGTCACACACCACTGTCTGATAAAATTAATAGTTTTGAGAGACTTGGAACTACAAAACCAAACATGGGCTCAATTCATTGCCAGGGGAGCAGTAGAAGTTGATGGAAATGAATCAGAAGAGGAGGTAGGAAGTAGTGACAAGAGTATTTCAGACAAGGAAAGAGAGGAAAGAGAAGGAATTAATGAAGAGTTGGGACAAGATAATGTTGTTGGAGAACTAGGACAGGGCAATGGTGATGTAGAAATGAGGGATAGCCCTGGAGTTGTGATTGTAGAAGATGTACATATGGAATATATTGGAGTGCAGATGGAGGAATCTCTACACCAAAACCCTGAAAAATCACCTACCATTATAGCAGAGGAAAATGAGCAGTTGATAGAGGAGAATCAACCAACACAACACGAAGGAGGGGATATAGAAAAAGAACCAAGTGTGAAAGAACACATGGTGGAAATAAGGGAAGGATCATATACATAGATTCCTTCTGGAGATACAATGAAGGAATTAATTGTGGAGAGGTCACCGTCACCTGAAACGGAAGAAACTCCACCAAAACAGATTCAGGAGGTTTTAACAATGATTCAAAGAGAGAATGTAATTGAGTTGTAGGAAGAATCATATGTTTTGCATGATGATTCTTCCCATGTTGTCCCTGATTATGAAGTTGAAATTGTCTCAGAGAAACCACCCCAAACAATGCAAAATATATTAAGGAGGAAGAGGCCATTGTGAACATTTCCATCAACTTTCCTAAGTACAAGGAGAAGAACCTGGGTTGTTGTCGCAACAGAAGCAACTAAACTGAAAATGGAAGAAATTGAGATTCTTGTGTTGCGTCCTCTTTCACCCATTGTTACACAAGAACCACTGGGTGATGAACAACAACATGAAGTTGTCATTGTAACACAAGAATCGATTGACAACCTGAGCCCAAATCAAAGAGCTGTTGAAACACAAGAACCTATTGTTGAAATAGGTAAAAGTAAGATTCATTCCCTTTTATTTGAGAATGATCGATTGAAAAGATAAGTTCAGAGGCTTACAGGGGATTTGGAAATGCTAAAATTAGAAAAGGGAGCCCAAATGCCTCCACCTCATGATCTGGATTTATTAGTGCAAGCAACCCATATTTTAGGAGGATAGAGTGTGCCATCAGAGAAAGTTGAAACACATGAAACATTTAAGGAATATTTGTGTCATGAGTGTGGGGATATTTATAGATTGGATGGGTATGAGATGACCCTTCTTGAGCCCTCATTTGGGACTAATAAAAAGACATGAAGAGATGGCTGAGGCAACACAAAGAAAGAAAGCCACTTCCACACAAGAACTAGTGGCTAAGGAAGAAGAAAATCAAATTGATGAAACACCTGAGAATTCCATTATAACACAAGAACCAATGGTACCTAATTTAAATATGCAGTCTAAAAATGATATACAAGAAGTCGTCACTGTAACACAAGAACCAATGATGGCTAAGACTGTTGAAACAACCCATCCTAAGAGTACCACTGCTACAAAAGAACCATTGGTACTTAATTTAAATCAACAATATGACGAGGGAACAGAAGAAGCAACTGTCACACAAGAACCAGTGGTTGAGGAAGAGGAATTGCCACAGCCAAATAAAGTCACTGTTACACAAGAACCAATGACACAAGCTCAAATTCCTCTAGAAATCAGCAATGAGGATGAACAAGAAGTTGACCATCATGACACAGAAGATAATACTATATTTTTGTTGGCAAAGATTGATAAATGGAAGAAACATGTTTCCATGTTTGGAGAAGGAATGATTCCTGTACTAGCCCACATAAAGGAAATACGCTGAATTTTCTACGTCTCAGAAATTTAAATGGGAAGAAATGAAGAAGGAATTGGGAGAGTTGAAGAAGTTGCAAGCTAAGTGCTAGATTCTGCAACATGATAAAAATCAAATGTATTTGTTAGCAGAAGAGTTGTTGAGTTGTAGAATCCCTTCTCCCTCATACCCGATCTTCCTTCATGAACAATTAACTCTTTTTAAGTTTAAATCTATTAAGGAAGGAAGGCCTTATAAAATTATTAGTGCCTCTGAGTTTTTAGAAACTTTTTCCCAGAGTGATTTCTCAGATCAACATTTCTTGTGTGATATTTATTTGCATGAACAAGCCTTCCTGTTGGATATAATATTTAATCTTGTTCCATATGTAGGAGATGTTAAGCTAAGATCCTTCACTTCTTTTGTGAGCAATCAAGAAAAATGGTGGAATTCCTTCCACACAATCCAAAATAATGAAGGAGAAGAAACATTATGGATTAGGGGTGAACCCCGTACTCCTGTTACTATTTTTAATATACATCGACATCTTACAGGACTAGAAAAGTGACAGAACTTCAAAGGTTTTTCATAGATTCTTGTGTTAAAACAAATAATGATAAAAAAATGTTTGCACTGGAAGGTAACAGATTTAGATGGGAAGCATCCTCTCTATCCTTAAGGACCAAGGATCCCTACAGTCATAACAATTTTACCTATGCTCTGTCTTGGGTTCCTATCTATATTGAGTGCATTCAGACTTGTGGTCCACAATGGTTGGGGCTTAAATTTCATTTCCGTCTTATTTGGATGCCAACAAAGAAGTATCAACATAAGTACAAATTGACTGAGAAGACTGAAAGGGAATGTTGGGCAGAAGTGATTTATTCTAGGGGCTACAGGAATTTAGAAGAGAATGTTGCATCATCGTACAATATTTCTAATTTTCATTGGAAAAGTTTATGCCCCGACTCAAACTCTGATTCTAAGTGAGTGAACTTTGAAGTTGCATGGGGACATGCAATGGTGCAATTGGGGGGAGTTGTTGGGTGCTAGTCCTTGTTTTTCCACTGAGCACTAGAGAATTAACATTGTATCTTGCAATTTAGTCTCTTAATAAGAAGTGATGATGTTCAACTCGATTTTTTAGTGATTAATTATTTTTACTGTGCTTAATTGCCTTTGAAATAACCATACTAGATTACAAATCATTTCAATGATTCATAAAAATTTCATTGAGAGGCTACATGTAAATTTCTTTTTATTCATGACATTAAAATTATAAATGCATTAGAGGAATATTGGTCTCATTCGCAATAGATGTCCTATGATGACTGTGTAGGAATCTAGTAGGCTGGTACATAGACCATTTTTCTCTTCGCTTAGCAACTCATGGCTCATTCCTTTTATGAATACCAACATGTATTCTCAAGAAAATATAAATAAACATAATATATTATAAATAAACCAATCAAGCTACTACAAATGGCTCAAGATTCAATCAAACATCAAATGAGAACTATAAGCATTCAAGGGACTAACAAAATCTTTAATCAAAATAAAACCAAACTTCCAACGTTGAAAAAATGGTCCAAACGCAAACGACAAACAAACCATTAAAATTTTCCAAGATATCAAAGTTACAAATCCAAGAAGTTTCATGCACTTGAGTCTTGAATTAGCCCATTCTTTCTTAGAAGTTGCGAAAGTCATGTTAATTAGTTATTTAGCCTTTAATACTATGACACTATCTATGTGAAGAGATAGGTCTCAACTTCATCAAATGCTAGCTTCATTTCCTGTCACAGATAGGAAAAAGAGACTGTCTTAGTTAACTATCAAACCATCAAACTTAAAATATCTTGGATCAAATAAATGTAGCTTCAATGTTACACTATTTAATACAAAATGTAGAACCTATTTTTTCCTTTGCAATCTCAAATTTACAGATGGTAATCTTGCTCCCATAAAGAATTACCTTTTTCCAATGTACTCCAAAAATAGAGGAACAATTAAGTCAATAAACTAACAAGAATCACATCACATGTTCCATTCCATTCATTATTTATACAACTCCAATCATCAATGGAACATGTAAGTCAAAATAAGAGTCCTCTCATGTATATTGGTTTATATAACATCTTGGGGTATATTAATATCCCAGTTCACATCAACATGTCGACCCTCATTTTCTATATTATGAACAGGAAACTTTGTAGATGAAATATTATTATGACCCTCCAAAAGATTATCTTCCATATCTAGTTCATTAGAGCAATTTGTTGTGTTGTATTCTCCCCTTCTATCACAATCTGATATCCAAAGAGATATTGCTCTATCGAATGGAAAATTGTTTATGTCATACTTTGTTACATATAATCTTAAACATGTATCCATATGTTTATCAATCTTGTTCCTCAACTTTAACTTCAAGAATTATAGTGCACTAAACATTCTCTCATCCTCCACCGATCCCAAAATCATGGTTTGACATAAATCTACTAATTTGAAATATTCTAACATGTTTTCTTCTAGGTATTGGCTTTCACCTAATTGATTCCATAATCTTGTTATTGCACCATGTTCTATAGGTTTCTCCAAACCACAATATTGAGCTAACATTGTTTGACCAAATGCATTGGCTTGTTGATACTACTTTAATGAATCTAATATACCTTAAATATCTTCTCCTTGTACATTGTGATTCTTGCCAAATTGGTGCACTAACGTTTTTAATTTTGATAGAAAGTCAACTCTTTTAGCCTCTCTTTTGTGTTCAGGGTTCCAATATTGAGTGTATACCATAGACATGGCCTCCAATCATTCATCTCGAGGAATTTGTTCCCTTATCTTTGATGCTAGTGATTTTTCAATTTCTATCAAGTTGTGCTTCACTAAAATCACAACATTGTTGAATTGGTCTCTTGACACATGACACTCTTCAGTGATTCGTCCCATATTTCCAACATAATTAAATGGAACCATATACCCGCACATTTCCATACATAGTATTCCTTTTCCATCAAACTTCAAATGATATTCAATATTTTCTATATCGATGATAGTAGTCCAACTTTTAAATGCTAGACTTGTGAAAGACTTTGGCATCGTATACAAATTATCCAATTGAAGACATGTTAATTTTCTTGTATGTATGTATTCTTCAATATACATTGTGCAACTTTGAGACATTTTCACAAGGACGTTCATTTAATAAAGAATAGGAATAATTCCAATCAATTTTAATAATGTCTCTATATCGGTTAATCAAAAGAGAAGATCTTGAGCTTTGTCTACATTGAAGTGATGTTATACATCACCCCTACTAAGGATTGGTACTCACTAAATAGTCTTTGAGCTGGTCCTTCAATGAGATCCATCTTGTATCAACATATTTTAGTAGTTTTTTTCCATATGTAACACCCTCAACAAATTGTTGAAACTCTTTAAATCGCTTGGGACTACGACAAAAGTATGCATGAGTTTCACGTACAAGATCTTCAACTTTTGAAACCAGTGGAAACTTGCTTACTATTTTAAATTCAAGATTCATTATATGATCCATACAATGAATACTAATCGTAAATGGTGAAGCCGATAGTTGTAGTTTGACACAAAGGCCATTCATTTTCCCTTGCATCACTGTTGCTCCATCTTCTCCGACACATACCAACTTTTTCACAATCACTAAATGATCCCTACCACCAATTTCCTTCAAAGTCTTGATGACAAGTTCATAAATATTTTGAGCTATATAATTCTCCCTCATTTTATGAATCCCAAGCAAATATGAATGCCTAACATGATCATTAATCATATAAATGCTTATGAAGATCCATGAAGTATTATCAATAGTTGTAACTTCATCCAAAGACAATGAAAAAAACCTAACATTTGCAATATTATCTTTCAAATCATTATTTTCTACTTGAGCTAGATATTTTTCCCATTCCCAACCACTCGTGACTAACCAATGAGAAGATGGAAAATTTGACACTTCAATAAAAGATATAAAGTTATTGTAATATACAAAATCTATCATAGGACGACCTATAGATAAGATGTGAAATACAATGCTTAATTGCATCGTTTTGGATAACACATTTATTTCCATTGTCTTTACAAATAGAGATGTGATGGTTCCTCCACTTGCCTCGAGTTTTCTCTTACTGATTAATTATTTATTATATTCATATTCATCTTCATATTTTACATGTCGACATTCCTCAAAAGATTTCCATTTGATAATAGATTTCTCCTCGCCATTTACAATTTCCTTAGTATACACCTTTCTTGCATGCTTCTCTATTGTATCTAACTTCTTCTGCAATTTTACTGTCTTTCCAATTTTCCAACTACATATAATGCATCTAACCTATCATGAAGCCTCTTTCTCATTTGTTGGAGGTATTGGTTCAATAAATGGAATTTTTGAGACCCAATCCGATTGGAATTGTCTCCCTATGTCCCATTGGCCAATTTTCCTTTTCTATGATTGTGAATGGTTTGTGTTGCCTTCCAAGGAAAAACCTTCAACATTGTTATTGTCAATTTTTGGTGAAATCATCTCAATTTGATCACTAGAGGAATCTATTTCATCATCTATTATATGGATATTAGATGTATTCTCAGAAGAGTTGACATCTCTTTGACTTTCATTGATGGGTTGCTGAAAAGAGCTTGAATCATGAAGATAATTTTGGTTCTTGGATTGAGGCTTTTGAAAGTAAGAAAATGCATCCCTTTGTTTTGATGTTTTCTTTCCACGATTGTTGTTTGACACCTCACTGAAATGTTCACAATTAGAATTTCAAATCGATCTAGAAACCAAAAGTGAAACTTGCATGAGAAAAATAATATAAAATTAATCATCCATTTGGAAAGTCAACAAAAATGCAAGAGATATATCAATTTTAAGAACTCAATTCTTCTCAACAAGTAACAAAACCAACAATACTTATCTAAAAATAAATCACTTCAGCATACACAGTATACAGAACTATTGATCTACTCCAATCACTGATTCACTAACCCAAACAATCACTCGTCATGACTTGAAGCCTATGCTATTATGGAGGGTCGAGGTTGGGTGGGCTCTATCACTGATCAAAATGACAATTGTTCATAGAAACACACAAGCAATGAGCATTGAGAAACAGGGTGTTGAAACACTGTGTTTCAAAACCAACTTGTGAGAATGATTTAAAAATGCCATTAGCTCAAAAATTTAAACATAGAACTATTGATCTACTTCAATCACTAACCCAAACAATCACTCATCATGACTTGAAGCCTCTGTTATCCTGGAGGTTGGGTGGGCTCTATCACTAATCAGGATGACACTTGTGAGTGGAACACACATGCAATGAGCATTGGGAAAATGGTGTTGAAACACCGTGTTTCAGCACCAACTTGTGAGAATGATTTAAAAACAACCAGGTTATTTATCCAAGCTGTGTGTAAGCTAAAAAAATTAAACACAGAACCACTGATCTACTCCAATCACTAGCCCAAACAATCACTCATCATGACATGAAGCCTCTGTTATCCTAGAGGCCAGGTGGGCTCTATCACTGATCATGATGACACTTGTGCAATGTGCGTGGAAACACACAAGCAATGAGAATTGGGAAAACGATGTTGAAACACCGTGTTTCAACACCAGCTTCTGAGAATGATTTAAAAACGCCTAGGTAATTTAATCATTTATCCAAACTGTACAGTGTAGTCTATGAGTAAGCTCAAAACCTGAAACATAGAACTATTGATCTACTCCAATTGGAAATCACTAACCCAAACAATCACTCATCATGACCTAAAGCCTCTGCTATCCTGGAGGCTGGGTGGGTCTGCGGGCTCTACCATTTATAAGGATGACACTTATGCGACGTGTGTGGAAACACACAAGCAATGAGCATTGGGAAAACAGTGTTGAAACACCATGTTTCAACACCAGCTTGTGAGAATGATTTAAAAACACTTAGGTAATTTATCCAAACTGTGGGTAAGCTCAAAAACTTAAACACATTACACAAAAATAATAATCTACTCCAATCGCTAACCCAAAAAATCACTCGTCATGACCTGAAGCCTCTACTATCCTAGAGGTTGGGTGGGATCTATCACTGATCAGGATAATCCCTACTAGCATATGCACTTAATGAATGCACTGTTAGAACGTTTTGGAAATTCAGAATTTAAACTTTGAAAGTATATTCAGTTTTTATCCTTAAAATTTCAGATAAATCAAAGAACAAGTTCAAAAACGCCAAAGCACTGAAATGCCAAAGCAATTGTGATCAAGATAAATAAGACACTTAGAAAACTTAATTAATTAAAATAGGTTTAACTAGTCATGATTAACGATAATTTATTAAGTAATCACTCAGTAGATTTGACCGTTGGCAGATATCTATTGTCTTGCAATCAAAACCCCCGAATGTTGAACTGCCGAAGTACTACTACTCACTGAAAATCGGCTGCTGATTCATAGGCCACCTGTCAAAAACTTCATTTTGGCTGACACGTGGCACACTTTTTGGGAATTTTTTTCAGATCATTCACACTTTTTTAGCTGGCATGTGTCGATCACCATTTTGCATGACACATCATCGAAAGTGATGTCATCACTGCCACATCACTTTGGGAGATTGTTCTTCGGGAGATTCAGATAAATCAAAGAACAGGTTAAAAAACAATGGAGAACTGAAATACCGAAGCACTTGTGATCATGATAAATAAGACACTTAGCAAACTTAATTAATTAAAACATGTTTAACTAATCGTGATTAACAATAAGTAATCACTCCATAAATTCATCCTTTGGGAGATATCTATTGTCTTGCAATCAAAACCCACAGATGCCAAACTGTCGAAGTAATACTACTCACTGAAAATCGACTGATGAGTCACAGGCCACCTGTCAAAAAAGTCATTTTGGCTAACAAGTGGCACTCTTTTTGGGAATTTTTGTTAGATCATTTGCACTTTTTTTAGTGACACATGTCACTCACCTTTTTGCATGACATGTCATTGAAAGTGACTTCATCACTTCCACATCACTCTGGGAGATTTTTCTTCAGAAGATTCAGATAAATCAAAGAACAGGTTCAAAAATGTCGGAGCACCAAAATACCAAAGCACTTGTGATCATGATAAATAAGACAGTTAGCTAACTTAATTAATTAAAACATGTTTAACCAGTCGTTATTAACGATAAGTAATCACTCCATAGATTTGGCCTTCGAGAGATATCTATTGTCTTGCAATCAAAACCCCCAAATGCCAAATTGTTGAAGTACTACTACTCACTAAAAATCGGTTGATGAGTCACATGACACATGTCAAAAACTTCATTTTGGATGACACGTGGCACTCTTTTTGGGCATTTTTGTCATATCATTCAAACTTTTTTAGGTGACACATGTCACTCACTATTTTGCATGACATGTCATCGAAAGTGACATCATCACTGCCACATCACTCTAGGAGATTGTTCTTTGGGAGATTCAGATAAATCAAAGAACAGGTTCAAAAACGTTGGAGCACTGAAATACCGAAGCACTTGTGGTTCTGATAAATAAGACACTTAGCAAACTTAATTAATTAAAACATGTTTAACCAATCGTGATTAACGATAAGTAATCACTCTGTAGATTCGACCTTTGTGAGATATCTATAATTCTATTGTCTTGCAATCAAAACCCCCGAATGTCGAACTGTCGAAGTACTCAGTGCTCATCGCACATACACGCTCACAAACTCACGGAGCTCCAATGTTCTACATTCCTGAAGTACTTAAAAAAAAAGGTTTGATTATTTTCTCTGAGAATTCTACCTTCGAGAGATATACACTGTACAGTGTACAATGTACACCATGTTGATTTCAAAACTCTTAAATGTCGAAGTTCTGAAATTTCAAGTAATTAAAACTAAAAGCGACTTTAAACCCTGATTCAATGATTAACTAAAACAAAAAATATTTAATAATTGATTAACTACTCTGCGAATTCGGTCTTCGAAAGATATACATTGTTTTTCTTTCATAACCCACAAATCTCAAACCGCCGAAGTACAGTGTACATTGTACGTTATCTTAATTACATCCATTAATAATACACCTAGCTGGCTAGGATTAAATATTGGGATAAGTTTTGCGATCTCCAGGTAATAAATGTTGATACTTAGAACACATCACCAAAAGACTTCATCCTCCCTTGAAAT
>ML796257.1:118894-135132 GCA_009831015.1 Picea engelmannii | reverse complement strand
CATATGTATATATAAGACTTTGTATTATTTTATATATGTGACTATAATCACGGGGGTTTTATCAACACCAACTAAAGTAAGGAGCATTGACTCCAAGGAGAGCACCAATTCTCAAGCAAGACTTAGCTTGCTACAAGACTCAGATTGTCGATAGAATGCAATATATCTAACTAGAATTGATCTAGTAGTACAACCAACCCAAATACAAGTCATCTAGTTATTGTATCTGCTCCAGCTCATGATGAGAGGTCTACAACAAATTCTCGTCACCAGGCTTCTTCTTCCCTTGAATTTCTCCCTTCTCCACTTCATCTTCTCTTTGAAATTTGCACCTTCTTCACATCATCTTCTCTCTATAATTCGCACATTGAATGTGCCAAAGGATCACCATACCATAAATCATTGATCTCAGGTGCAGATCCACTTATTCACACACTCCCTCACAGCTTCAAAATGAACCAAGAATAGTTTTATTTATACTCTTTCATCCTCAACTATAGTTTATATTTAGGGCCTACTTATGCCACAAGTTACAACTATCTTGACCACTTTCAACAACTTTGGGACCAATGCATAACCACCATTGACCATCATTCTGGGTCTTCAACTTTAAACCTGGCATACCACCTATCACCGGAAAGGGCACGATGAGTACTAACCTTCATATTCTTTCAACAACCCTTTGACCTATTTTTCATAAATCGATCAAAGGTATGGATCGATTTCCTTTGTCTCTGCAAATGTTGCAAAAATCGAATTATTTAGAGGTGCCTCCTTCAAACCATTTACATGTGACCATATGCACAAAACCACATGCTTATTAAATTAAGTGATGTTCCTAGCGCCTCACAGATTATGTGTTCGTAACCTGTTACCGGGGGATGGAACCTAATTGTCTGGACTTCGGCCTTCGGGCGATTTCTCTCTTACAATCATCCAATCTTCCATAGTTTCAACTTTCCGAAGTGATTACCTCTCACAAGGGTTGATCCGATGGTTGGTGTGATTCCCGAAACCAAATCAACGGTCTAGAGTCAATCCTTACTTATCCTTCCACTGCTTAATCCAACGAATATGACTTAATCAAAGGTTGAGATGGATGTCCATTATTTATTTTAGGACTTCGAGACTCTAGGACTTCGAAAAGTCCGGGTAATTGATGCTCCCATTTTCACCGGAGTTTGTCAGTGACAAAGTGGTAAACATAGAAGTGCTTATGCTATCTTTCCACTACGTTTGATCTAACAGTCATGTGATAACCCAGAGGATCTTAGATCAACGACCAACATTAACTTTGGCCTTCGGCGCTTCGGGCAGTTGCAGGTGGTAGAAATTGGTTTCTCCCGAAGGACATACTATCGGAGTGATGTAACTTGTTGACATCACCGCTAACTTGGCACTGGTTGAGTGGCTGCCATGTGTCACTTAGATTTGTGACTTACATATACCTAAAATTCAAATTGGACCTTGACACTTGTCACCATTTGATTGTGCCACGTGTCCTTGCTGACATGGTCTTACTGATGTGGATCTCCTGATGTGTTACATGTCCTCCTCCTGGATATAATTGTCGTAGGTTCATCTGAATCCTTGATCCAATGATTGTGATCAGTTTTAGATCAATGGTCCATATTCATTTTGTCCTTTGGGGACTTTGGGTTATTCACTTTTTCCCATTTCCAATTCTCCTGGAGTAAGATTCCCCAAAGAATAAACCTCAAGTAACTTGGCTTCATCTAATAATCCTTCTTTAACCCAAAAATATTTAACACAATCCAACGGTTGTCAGGAATTCGTCTATTCGGGATCTTGAGACTTTGGATTTTCTTATCATATCCTTCCACTTTACTCGATCCAACAATCGAGATATTTCCCGAAGTGTTCCTTAGATCATACGGTTGGCGTTTCTTCGTGAATTTGGGAATTCTGGTTCAATTCGAACTCCTTTTCACCAAAGTGTTAAACGTCATAATCAACCACCATATTTCTTAGCATGCTCTTAGTAGATCAACGTCAAACAAGATTTCGTGATCCGACGGTCGATGGGAGTTCATGACTCTGGGGCTTCGGCCTTCGGGTAAACTCACTTGTTCTTGGCTTCTCTTCGTCGGAGTGGTCAGCGTCGAAGTTGACTGCTTCTACGCAACCTTGATCCGAAGATTGAGGTTTATTTATCATGATCTGATGGTTGGGATTTAATTTCTCCCAGCTTCTAGCTTCATCTCGATCTGATAGTTTTGGGTTGTCCTAAATATTCAACATACGGCCACGATTCTTCTTTACACAAGTTTCCTCTATGATCCGACGGTCAAAGTTTGTCCCAAAAACTACATCAGCGAATAGGATTCCTCCTCAATTCAATGGTTGTGATTTCTCCTGAAATAAGAATGAACGGCTCCTTTGCATCATCTCTTCTAAGATTTGATTTTATACTGGATTCTTCTGCACCCTATTGACATCAATGACAATATGTCCAACAAAATTGGACGAGGAAATAAATAAAAGGATTGCAAAAAGAATGCAGTATCATACTAGTAGACTAGGCCAAACAATCAACCAAATGTGATATGTCAATCGACTGCAGAGACAAGTTGACTAAGTAAGATGATTCGGTTGACTATCAAGACAGTTCAACCGACCTAGGTAGTTAAAGAAGTTGTAATTTCCTGCCAATGTTATCAATTTATAAATAGATATGATCATATGATGTAATGAGTGGTGCTTGATATGTTATAATAAAATACTTCCTATTTTTGGTTCCATTGCTACTTTTCTCCTCTTCCTCCTTCTATGAATGCATGCCTATATATTAGTTGTAAATTGTTTACGTATGTTATGTTGTGTGTGTGCACTATTGATAAATTCTCTATGTAATCCCTTATATTACAACAACACTTCTAATTTCTATGGTGGATCTATCACAACAACTTGAATGGAGGATAATCATTAGCAAAGGAAACAATGGCTTCTCTCCAATGTATACAATGGCTCCACTTTATCAAGAAATAATACATCATAGCTTCAAATTCCTTTCCACTATGGAAATATTTTTCTTTGAATGGAAGCTAGGGCACTCTCTTAAAAATCAAAATCTGTCTCATGCTCTTAGCTCAACCCTCTCAACTGATGGCTCAACTAATAGGTTCTCATCAAATCATCTCACAAGGTCCATGTGTTGATCTACGCTACTTTGATACCATATTAAGAAGTGAGTTAGATCATTTAATCAAGAAACCTTAAATATGGTTCAAACACATAACCGAACACAAGAAATGATCAAGGAAATGTGATACTATGAAAGTATACTCAAACTTAAATTACAATGGGATAAACCTCTTTTATATAAATTTTGGGAGATGTGATATTTGTCCAAAACCCTAAAAGCTTATAATAATTGAAAATCCCATCTTTTATCCTAAGTCACTAAGGTGACTTTATTACTAAGGTAAGCATTATATTCTAACAATTACAATGATACCAATTTTCAAGCACATGGTTTCAAACAAGTTTAATTTTAACACCAACCCCCCCACAAAAAAAAAAAATTAAAAAAAAATAAGAGGTGTTATTGGTAGCATCGACTTTTTATTCTAGTGTTGATTTTAAGGTTTTTTTTTCAGGGTTTTAAGGCCATTGCTGCAAAAGGTTGTAATTTTAACCTAGACCAAAAAAACAAATAGATTCTAGAAGAACTACTTTTCGATTTTGAGGTAAAAATAGCCACTAAATGTGACCTATAAAAAAATAAATTTAGAGGGTTTTAATCAAGTAAGTAACATCGTTTCAAGACCAACTTAGGGAATTTTTAAGGAATCAAGATTTAGGGAAATGGAATTAAAAATGTTTACAATTGTCATTGAATGGTTGAATATTTGCAAGTCAAATATGGGGATACTTGATTTAACTCGAGCCAAGTAGACGAAGAAGAGCACAACATGATCCATAAGCCCATGAAGATGTGAAATATGATACATTATTCAATATAGTGAAATTTATGGTTGCTAGTGAGAATATTTTTGGTCATAGGGGTGGCAGATGTGAGGGGTTTCATCCTATATCGTAAGGGAAAACTTGAAACAATTTTCACCTAGGGTTTAAGAAATTCCATGAACAATCAAGTTGAGGCTTATGCTCTTTTTCATGGTCTTCTTCTAACAAATGAAACCAGAACAAAGTATTTGATTAGCATAGGGGAATTAAACATAATTATCAAATTGATGATCTCAAAATCAACCTCATCCAATAGAAAGCTTGCGTCTATTCTAGCTTGAATTCAAAAGGAGGTCTATAAGCTCTAAAAGGTCTCGTTCTGCTAGGTTTAAAGATAACACAATTATCAATCCAATTCAATAATCAATGAGGCCACCAATATCAAAATAGGGGTTCTCTGGAAAAATGGGGGTTGGAACTATCAAGAAATACCTTAATTCTCTTACGTTATGGATATGGAAGCATGTTACATCATAATGAATCACCATATTTCACAATAACATTGTCAACTAATTTCAAGCGAGGTGCCTAGATATGAAAGGACCTTCCAACCTCCCTCTCAGATGATTTAGCTTAATTGTTGTTTGTCTCTTGAGCCGCTTGGTGAGTTTTATCAAATAAAAGGTGGGAAAATGGAAATCTGTATGGGAGAAGCAAGCATTGTCATATGGAGCAAGGTTATCCAATGGAAAAAATTAACTAGTAAGAGCTTCCCTTGACCTCTAGATGGTATTCTAGAATTTATATTTGATGGTCAAATTTTCAAGGCTTGCTTAGTGTGTGACTACTCCTTCGATGTGGTTCTTGGATTTCTTATATGTGTATGGTTATTCAGTACTATTTCATCCTTGGTTTTTATTTGGCACCTCTCCTTCTTGTTTTCTAGGATTTAGTTTCAATCAGGTGTTGACTCTTGGCATCACTGGTCACTCTATTTTGGGAGACTTATGGTTCTTTTGTTAAGCCCTAAATAGTGGCAAATTACCCCTTAATTGGGGAATATTACATTAGTAATGTTATTTTATTTATGTCGGCTTGGGTCCATTAGTTGTAATGTACCTCCTAGTCTCCTATATATACCAAGGAGACATTTTCATTTGGAATCATCTTGTACTTGGACATCTATGTGGTGTATAAGGAGGTTTCCCCCTCGAAGAGGCTTATTATCTGATATCCTCTCTTTTTCAATGTGTTTAGTACTTATTATGAGGTTTTTTTTATGCTATATTGATATTTGGTTCTTAACATATGGTATCAGAGCTCAAGGTCTTGGGGTTTCGCTGCTACATCTGAAACACCTTGGAATTTTTGCTATAAATTTTTTTAAGATATGTTTCATAAGGAACCCCTTCAAGGATATTTAGTAGATGGATCAAGGTACGTTGGGTTAAAATTTCAGCTCCTGAGGCCTTATACTTTCGGAGATACATCCTTTGTAAGATAGGGTTTTGGAATCGTCCTGAATTGAGTCATCGCAGAATTTTCGCTATAAAATGTTTTCTGTAACGTTTCAGACCCTAAAATCTGGAGATTATTCACAGAAATTATTAAGGTATATGTGATAAGAATTTCAACTTCTGGGTCGTCTTACATTTGTAGATACACCCTATGGAAGATAGGGTATCTGACTAGTCCTATTGACTAGTCTCAAGTAGGTGTTCCAGGTAAAACAATCATAACTTATTCCTAGAGTATCCAAATTGAGTGAGAATGGTTGCATTGGATAGTGGACAGTCCGTAGTATTTCTGGTACAATTCTCATAATTTTATATCAATAATTTTGTGCAGGGCACACTATACAAGTGAGATCTCTTGGAAAGGCCAAAAATCAGCAAGTTGTGGGGAAGTTACCATAAATTCCACTTGGCACATCCAATTTTGATCAGACCTGTGGAATTGCATAGAAGAAATATCATAGAACTACAAAAAATAAATTTTCTACCCAGAAGGGCCGAAACTATGGAGATACAGCAGAAGAAAGATTGTCTAGCAAAACCACTGCAAAATCAAGGTTTAAAAGTGATACTTGGCCAACATGGCACAAAAAAAGGGAACTTATACACCAAATAAACCTCCAGGCATTCCTACTTGGACTCTTGATGAAGGTGAAGAAATGCCTAGGACATAAATGAATTACAAAATAAGATAGTGACAAAAGATGAACTACAAGGGATGATGGATTCAACTAAAGCTAAATTGGAGGCAATAATGGATACTAAGATGGATGGTTTAAAAAGGGAGATCATGGAAGGATTGAAAAAAATCCTAATAGAGAGGACACCTGAAAGTGAAAATGTATCCCATGAAATTCACGATGAGGACACAAGGAAGAAGAATCAAGAATGGAGAAACTCCAACTTTGGGTTGAAGACCATCCACATTCCTAAGATCGATATGAGGAAGTTTGATGGCAAGGACCCAATCACATGGATACTTCAAATGGAGCAATTATTTGATCTACATAATGTGCCACATACACAAAAGGTACGAATTGTTTCTTTATATTTAGAACCCAATCAATTTGTATTGTATCGATTGCTTTGTTCTCACAAATCACACGTCACTTAATCAAGAGTTGACTCCCACGATATCGTGTAATGCATTGGCTAGAATTAACACTCCTAAAACCCTCAATATCAAAGGATATGTCAAAAAGAAAAAGGTAATAGTCCTCATTGGTTCTGGTTGTACTCGTAATTTCATTCACTATAAATTAGCCAAAGCTCTCAATTGATTTGTATATCCAGCGACAAAGTTTCAAGTAATGATTGCAGATGGAGGAACTATCAATTGCTCATGAAAATGCAATAAGATCAATCTTACTATGGGGGAATATGTAATGAATACTCCAATGATTGTTATACCCATGGGTGGTGTTGATGTCGTACTAGGAATCCAATGGTTACAATCATTAGGAATAGTGGCTTTTAATTTTCAAGAACGTTTCATGAAATTTTCATTGGAAGGAAAAGAAATTGAGTTAAGAGGTATCACAGGGAAACCTAGTAAGGTGATAAGCTCTAATGGTATGAAAAAATTATTGAAAAAGGGGCATCAAGGTGTTATTGCACAACTATTCTCACTAGATGTTCAAATATCTAAGCCATCTATTCCCCTAGATCTCCAAGGGATAATTGATAAGAATTCCAAAGTATTTGAAGATATTCCCAAAGGTCTTCCACCCACTCGAAATCATGATCATGATATTCACCTTATTCCTCGGAGTGTTCCTCCTAACATCAAGTCATACAGATACCCTTATGCCCAGAAGAGTGAAATTGAGCGTATGGTTGAAGAAATGTTAGAGGCTAGCATTATTAGACCTATCCAAATTTCTTACTCTGCACGGTGGTAATGGTATTCAAGAAAGATGGTTCATGGTGTATGTGTCCAGATTATAGAGAGCTCAACAAGATCACTATTAAAGATAAGTTTCTCATTCATTTCATTGATGAATTGTTAGATGAACTACAGGGAGAAATCTATTTCACAAAGTTGGATCTTCATTCAAGGTATCATCAAATTAGAAAGAAGGAAGAAGATATCCCAAAAACAACATTCCAAACTCATGATGGCCATTATGAATTTTTGGTCATGCCTTTTGGCCTTACAAATGCACCTTCCACATTCTAAGGGTTGATGAATTCCATTTTCAATCCCTTCCTTCAAAAATTTGTGTTAGTATTTTTTGATGATATACTAATCTATAGCAAGTCTCGGGAGGATCATGTGCGACATGTTGACAAGGTGCTACAACTACTAAAGGAGCAACAACTATATGCCAAACCATCCAAATGTTTCTTTGGGGTGAAGGAGGTAGAGTATTTGGGTCATATTGTATCTCATGAAGGTGTCAACGTAGACCCTAACAAGATTAAGGCCATGATGGACTAGATGATTCCCAAAACATTGCAGAATCTTAGAGGATTTTTGGGTTTGATAGGTTACTACTGCAAGTTTGTTCGGAACTATGGGAGAATAGCAGCACCTTTAGCGGCACTAACTAAGAAGGATGCATTTTCATGGACTCCAAAGGCAACTAAAGCTTTTGAACAACTTAAAGAGGTGTTGTGTAAAGCTCCTGTCTTGACCACACCAGACTTCACAAAAACCTTTATTGTGGAATGTGATGCCTCGGGAAATGGAATTGGTGTTGTCCTAATGAAAGAAGGAAGGCCCCTAGCTTTTGAAAGTCGGCCACGCAAGGGAAAGGACTTACACAAAGCCATTTATGAGAATGAAATGATGGAAATACTACATGCATTGAAGAAATGGCACCCTTACCTAATAGGTAGGCACTTCAAGATCAAAACATATCACGATAGTCTTAAATACTTCTTGGAACAAAAACTATCTTCAGAAGAACAAAAAAAATGGGTGACCAAGATATTGGGT
Organism: Picea engelmannii; assembly: GCA_009831015.1. NCBI lineage: Eukaryota > Viridiplantae > Streptophyta > Pinopsida > Pinales > Pinaceae > Picea > Picea engelmannii. The sequence goes on along the minus strand of ML796257.1, from coordinate 126,747 downwards.
TATGATTTTGAAATCATCTATAAAAAAGGGAAGAAAAATGTTGTGGCAGATGCACTCTCAAGAAAGGATGAATATGTTGAGGCCTTTCTCTGTGCTATCTCAATCATCCAACCCGATTGGATAATAGAAGTGAGGGATGAATGGAAGAATGAGGAAAATGTGAGGACTCTCATTCAAAGGTTGCAGCAAGATTCTAGTGCATCATATACATTTACATGGGAAAATGATTCACTATGGTACAAATATCGCTTATATTTATGTAAGAACTCCCAACTCAAACAAAAGGTACTATTGGAATTGCACACCTCTCCGGTAGGAGGGCACTCAGAATTTTTGAAAACCTACCATAGGGTTAAGAAGGATTTTTTTTGGGATGGCCTTAAAATTGATGTTCAAAGGTTTATAGTAGAATGTTTGGTTTGCCAACAAAATAAGGTGGAAACAATTAAGACCCCAAGTCTTTTACAACCATTATCCATCCCAAGTCAGCATTGGGAGGACGTTTCCATGGATTTCATCATAGGGTTACCGAAGTCTGAAGGAAAGAGTTTCATCATGGTGATTCTTGATAGACTGACCAAGTACGCACACTTTTGTGCACTCTCTCATCCCTTCAAAGCCAGTACAATTGCCACCACATTCATAGAGACAGTTCAAAAATTACATGGAATCTGAAAGATTATTGTAAGTGACGGAGATCATGTCTTCACTGGACATTTTTGGACAGAATTATTTTCTTGTTTGGGTACTCAATTGGATCATAGCTCATCCTATCATCCTCAATATGATGGACAAACCAAGATAGTGAACAAATGTTTGGAAGGCTACCTTCGTTGCTTTGTCTCTAATAAACAAACACAATGGTTCAAATGGCTACCCTTGGCAGAATGGTGGTATAACACTTCATTTCATACTACAACAAAAATGACACCATTTATGGCACTCTATGGATACCACCCTCCTTCCATCACTTCTTCTCTAAAATAAAAATATAATGTTCAAGAAATGGAATATCACATTGAGCATCAACAACAAGTTCTCCAAATATTAAAGGACAACCTGACCATGGCACAGAAACACATGAAACAACAAGCAGATCAACATCGTAGTGAAAGAAGTTTTGAAGTAGGGGATTGGGTGTTTTTAAGACTACAACCATACAAAGAGATCTCCCTCAAGCAAACCAAGAAGGATAATAAATTATCACCAAAGTACTATGGTCCTTATTGTATCTGCTCTAGCTCATGATCAGAGGTCTACAAAAAATGCTCATCACCAGACTTCATCTTCCCTTGAATTTCTCACTTCTTCACTTCATCTTCTCTTTGAAATTTGCACCTTCTTCACTTCACCTTCTCTCTGAAATTCGCACCTTGAATGTGCCAAAGGATCACCATACCATAAATCATCGATATCAAGTGCATATCCACTTATTCACACACTCCCTCACACCTTCAAAATGAACCAAGCATAGTTGTATTTATACTCTTTCATGCTCAACTATAGTTTAGTTTTAGGGCCTACTTATGCCACAAGTTACAACTAGCTTGACCACTTTCAACAACTTTGGGACCAATGCATAACCACCATTGACCATCATTATGGGTCTTCAAATTTAAACCTGACATACCACCTATCACTGAAAAGGGCACAATGAGTACTAACCTTCATATTATTTCAACAACCCTTTGACCTATTTTTCATAAATCGATCAAAGGAATGGATCGATTTCCTTTGTCTCTACAAATATTGCAAAAATCGAATTATGTAGAGGTGTTTCCTTCAAACCATTTACATGTGACCATATGTGCAAAACCACAGGCTTATAAAATTAAGTGATGTTTCGAGTGCCCCACGGATTATGTGTTCGTAACCCGTTATCGAGGGCTGGAACCTAATCCTTCGGACTTCGGCCTTCGGGTGATTTATCTCTTACAATCATCCAATCTTCTAGAGTTTCAATTTCCCAAAGTGGTTACCTCTCACAAGGTTTGATCCGATGGTTGACGTGATTCCCGGAACCAAATCAACGGCCTAGCTTCAATCCTTACTTATCCTTCCACTGCTTAATCCAACGACTATGACTTAATCAAAGGTTGAGATGGATGACCATTATTTATTTCAGGACTTCGGGACTCTGGGGCTTTGGAGGTCCAGGTAATTGATGCTCCCATTTTCACCAGAGTTGGTCAGCATCTAAGTGGTCAACATAGAAGTGCTTACTCTATCTTTCCACTACATTTAATCTAACGGTCATGTGAGAACCCGAAGGATCTTAGATCAACAACCAGCATTAACTTTGGCCTTCAGTGCTTCGGGAAGTTGCACATGGTAGAAATAGGTTTCCCCTGAAGGACATACTATCAGAGTGATGTAACTTGCTGACATCAATAATGACTTGGCACTGGCCGAGTGGTTTTCCATGTTTCACTTATATTTATGACTTACGTATACCTAAAATTCCAATTGGACCTTGACACTTGCCACCATTTGATTGTGCCATGTGTCCTTGCTGACGTGGTCTCACTAACGTGGATCTCCTGATGTGTCACATGTCCTCCTTCTGGATATAATTGTCATAGGCTCATATGAATCCTTGATCCAACGACTGTGATCAGTTCTATATCAATGGTCCATATTCATTTTTTTCCTTCGGGGACTTCGGGTTATTCACTTGTTCCCATTTCCAATTCTTCTGGAGTGATATTCCCCAAAGAATAAACCTCGAGTAACTGGACTTGATCTAACAATCCTTATTTAACCCGAAAAGATTTAACACAATCCAATGGTTGTCGGGAATTCGGCTATTCGAGATCTCAGGCCTTTGGACTTTCTTATCCTATCTTTCCAATTTACTCGATCCAACGATCAGAATATTTCCCGAAGTGTTCCTTAGATCAGACGACTGGCGTTTCTTCGTGAATTCAGGAATTTTGGTTCAATTCAAACTCCTTTTCATCGAAGTGGTTAGCATCATAGTTGACCACCATATTTCTTGGCATGCTCTGAGCAGATCAACGACAGACGTGATTTCGTGATCCAATGGTCGATGGGAGTTCATGACTCCAGGGCTTCGTCCTTCGGGTAAAATTACTTGTTCTTGGCTTCTCTTTGTTAGAGTGGTCAACGTCATATTTAACTACTACTACGCAACCCTGATTTGATGATTGAGGTTTATTTATATTGATCTGATGGTTGGGATTTAATTTCTCCTAGCTTCTAGCTTCATCTCGATCTGATGGTCTTGGACTTTCCTAAATCTTCAACAAATGGCCATGATTCTCCTTTTCTTTACGCAAGTTTCCTCTACGATCCGACGGTCGGAGTTTGTCCCAAAAACTACATCAGCGGAAAGGATTCCTCCTCGATTCAATGGTTGTTATTTCTCCCGAAATAAGAATGAATGACTCCTATGTATCATCTATTCTAAGATTCGATTTTATACTCTATTCTTCTACACCTTGTTGACATCAATGACAATATGTCCAACAACACTGGACGAGGAAATAAATAAAAGGATTACAAGAAGAATTCAGTATCATACTAGTAGACTATGCCAAACAATAAACGAAACGTGATATGTCAATCGACTGCAGAGACAAGTTGACTAAGTAAGATGAGTCAGTTGACTATCAAGATAGTTCAACCAACCTAGGTAGTTAAAGAAGTTGTAATTTCCTGCCACTTTTATCAATCTATAAATAGATATGATCATATGATGTAATGAGTGGTGCTTGATATGTTATAATAAAATACTACCTATGTTTGGTTCCATTGCTACTTTTCTTCTTTTCCTCCTTCTATGTATGCATGCTTGTATATTATTTGTAAATTTTTTATGTATGTTATGTTGTGTGTGTGCACTATTGATAAATTCTCTATGTAATCCCTTATATTACAACAACACTTATAATTTCTATGGTGGATCTATCACAACAACTTGAACGGAGGATAATCATTAGCAAAGGAAACAATGACTTCTCTCCAATGTATACAATGGCTCCACTTTATCAAGAAATAATACATCATAGCTTCAAATTCCTTTCCACTATGGAAATATCTTCCTTTGAATGGAAGCTAGGACACTCTCTTAAAAATCAACGTCTATCTCATGCCCTTAGTTCAACCCTCTCACTTGATGGTTCAACTAATAGGTTCCCATCAAATCATCTCACAAGGTTCATGTGTCGATCTACGCTACTTTGATACCATATTAAGAAGTGAGTTAGATAATTTAATCAAGAAACCTTAAATATGGTTCAAAAACATAACCGAACACAAGAAATGATCAAGTAAATGTGATACTATGAAAGTATACTCAAAATGAAATTACAATGGGATACACCTCTTTTATATAGAGTTTGGGAGATGTGATATTTGTCCAAAACCCTAAAAGCTAGTAATAATTGAAAATTCTATCTTTTATCCTAAGTCACTAAGGTGACTTTATTACAAAGGTAAGCCTTATATTCTAACAATTACAACGATACCAATTGTCAAGGACATGGTTTCAAACAAGTTTAATTTTAAGCCCCCCCCAAAAAAAAAAAAAAAGAGGCGTTATTGGTAGCATCGACTTTTTATTCTAGTGTTGATTTTAAGGTTTCTTTTTCACATCATTACAATGTTTTAAGGCCATTGTTGCAAAAGGTTGTAATTTTAACCTAGACCAAAAAAACAAATAGATTCTAGAAGAACTACTTTTCGATTTAGAGGTAAAAATAGCCACTAAATGTGACCTATAAAAAAAGAACTTTAGAGGGTTTTAATCAAGTAAGGAACATTGTTTCAAGACCAACTTAGGGAATTTTTAAGGAATCAAGATTTAGGGAAATGGAATTAAAAATGTTTACAATTGTCATTGAATGGTTTGAATATTTGCAAATCAAATATGGGGATACTTGATTTAACTCGAGCCAAATAGACGAAGAAGAGAGAAACATGATCCATAAGCCCATGAAGATGTGAAATGTGATATATTATTCAATATAGTGAAATTTATGGTTGCTAGTGAGAATCTTTTTGGTTATAGGGGTGGAAAATGTGAGGGGGTTCATCCTATATCGTAAGGGAAAACTTGAAACAATTTTCACCTAGGTTTTTAAGGTTGATTTTAAGGTTTTTTTTTTCACAKCATTACAGGGTTTTAAGGCCATTGYTGCAAAAGGTTGTAATTTTAACCTAGACCAAAAAAAAAMAAATAGATTCTAGAAGAACTACTTTTYGATTTAGAGGTAAAAATAGCMACTAAATGTGACCTATAAACAAATAACTTTAGAGGGTTTTAATCAAGTGAGTAGCATCATTTAAAGACCAACTTAGGGGATTTTTAAGGAATCAAGATTTAGGGAAATGGAATTAAAAATGTTTATAATTGTCATTGAATGGTTTGAAGATTTGCAAGTCAAATATGGGGATACTTGATTTAACTCAATCCAAATATATGAATGAGAGCACAACATGATCCATAAGCCCATGAAGATGTGAAATATGATATATTATTCAATATAGTGAAATTTATGGTTGCTAGTGAGAATCTTTTTTGTTATAGGTGTGGCAGATGTGAGGGGGTTCATCCTATATCGTAAGGGAAAACTTGAAACAATTTTCACCTAGGGTTTAAGAAAGTCCACGAACAATCAAGTTGAGGCTTATGCTCTTTTTCATGGTCCTCTTCTAACAAATGAAACCAAAACAAAGTATTTGATTGGCGTAGGAGAATTAAGCATAATTATCAAATTGGTGATCTCAAAATCAACCTCATCCAATAGAAAGATTGCTTCTATTCTAGCTTGAATTCAAAAGGAGGTCTATAAGCTCTAAAAGGTCTCGTTCTACTAGGTTTTAATATAACACTATTATCAATCCAATTCAATAACCAATGAGGCCACCAATCTCAAAATAGGGGTTCTCTGGAAAAATGGGGGTTGGAACTATCAATAAATACCTTAGTTCTCTTATGTTATGGATATGGAATCATGTTACATCATAATGAATCACCATATTTCACAATAACATTTTCAACCAATTTCAAACGAGGTGCCTAGATATGAAAGGACCTTCCAACCTCCCTCTCAGATGCTTTAACTTAATTATGGTTTGTCTCTTGAACTACTTGGTGAATTTTATCAAATTCAAGGTGGGAAAATGGAAATGTGTATGGGAGAAGCAAGCATTGTCATCTGGAGCAAGGCTATCCAATGGAAAAAATTACCTAGTTAGAGCTTCCCTTGACCTCTAGATAGTATTCTAGATTTATATTTGATGGTCAAAGTTTCAGGGCATGCTTAGCGTGTGACTACTCCTTCGATGTGGCTCTTGGATTTCTTCTATGTGTATGGTTATTCAGTACTATTATATCCTTGGTTTTTATTTGACACCTCTCCTTCTTGTTTTCTAGGATTTAGTTTCAATCAAGTGTTGACTCTTGGTGTCACTGGTCACTCTATTTTGGGAGACATATGGTTCTTTTGTTAATCCCTAAATAGTGGCACATTACCCATTAATTGGGGAATATTACATTAGTAATGTTATTTTATTTATGTCGGTTTGGGTCCATTAGTTGTAATTGTACCTCCTAGTCTCCTATATATACCAAGGAGACATTTTCATTTGGAATCATCTTGTACTTTGACATTTATGTGGTGTATAAGGAGGTTTCCCCCTCGAAGAGGATTATTATCTGAAATTATCTCTTTTTCAAGGTGTTGAGTACTTATTTTGAGGTTTTTTTATGCTATATTGATATTTGGTTCTTAACATATGGTATAAGAGCTCAAGGTCTTGGGGTTTCGCTGCTACATCTGAGACACCTTGGAATTTTTGCTATAACTTTTTTTCTACGATGTTTCAGAAGGAACCCCTTGGAGTATATTTATGAGATGTATCAAGGTATGTTGGGTTAAAATTTCATCTCTTGAGGCCTTACAGTTTCGGAGATACATCCTGTGTAAGATAGGGTTCTGGAATCATCCTGAATTGAATCATCGCTGAATTTTCACCATAAAACTTTTTATGTAAAGTTTCAGACCCTGAAATCTGGAGATTATTCACATATATTATTAAGGTATATGTGATAAAAATTTCAGATTATGGGTCATCTTACAATTGTAGATACACCCTGTGGAAGATAGGGTATATGACTAGTCTCAAGCAGGTGTTCTGGGTAAAACAATCATAACTTGTTCCTAGAGTATTCAAATTGAAGGAGACCAGTTGCATTGGATAGTGGATAGTCCTTAGTATTTCTGGTACAATTTTCATAATTTTTAATCAATTATTTTGTGTGGGGCATGCTATACAAATGAGATCTCCTGGAAAGGCCAAAAATTAGCAAGTTGTGGGGAAGTTACCATTAAATTACACTTTGCACATCCAATTTTGATCAGACTTGTGGAATTGCATAAAAGAAATATCAAAGAACTACAAAAAATAATTTTTCTACCCAAAAGGGCCGAAACTTTGGAGATACAACAGAAGAAAGATTGTCTAGCAGAACCACCTCAAAATCAAGGTATAAAAGTGATACTTGGCCAACATGCCAACAAAAAAGGGAACTTCTACACCAAATAAGCCTCCAGCCAATCCTACTTGAAGTCTTGATGAAGGTGAAGAAATGAGTGGGGACATAAATGAATTACAAAAGAATACAGTGACAAAACATGAACTACAAGAGATGATGGATTCAACAGAAGCGAAATTGGAGGCAATAATGGATACTAAGATGGATGGTTTAAAAAGGGAGGTCATGGAAGGATTGAAAAAATTCCTAATAGAGAGGACACCTGAAAGTGAAAATGTATCCCATGAAATTCATGATGAGGACACAAGGAAGATGAATCAAGAATGGAGAA
>ML796257.1:92127-108769 GCA_009831015.1 Picea engelmannii | reverse complement strand
TCCCATATATACCAAGGAGACATTTTCATTTGGAATCATCTTGTACTTGGACATGTATGTGGTGTATAAGGAGGTCCCCCCCTCGAAGAGGCTTATTATCTAAAATTCTCTCTTTTTCAAGGCGTTGAGTACTTATTCTAAGGTTTTTTATGCTATATTGATATTTGGTTCTTAACATCTTTAGTCTTGTTGGGTTGTGTCTATTCTGGTTCACTCAGTTATGGTTCCATAGAGTTGTGGAATCTTGGCACCCTGGAAATTCTATTGTGTGGTATGTGGTGTAGTGGGCCTTTTTATATGTGTTGGAATTAGGGTCCCCTTGGAAAAATTCATCTGTGCGACAGTTTTGACCTCTTAAGACCCTTGTCAGAGCCTGGAAGCATTGTCCCTTTCCTTGTGACACATCCATGGACTATAGGGAGATTGAGGATGTTCAAAAGGTCCTTTGAAAACATGAATAATCCATTCAATGTAACATAGCCTCTCTCTCTTCTATGACTATCAAAGTTTATGAAAATGAACATCAATGCACCTCTCAAAATGCAATAATTATGAACACTCTAGTCTAGAAAAAGTAGCAAATAGATGTCCTAGGGGTGAAATGAAATATGTTGAGAAATATGGTCATTAATCTTAGCAAAGAATCTCACTATGTTGCTTCCAAGCACAGGATGACGACAAATTAAATCCAAGTGGATTTCAAGGAGAAAGATACAATTCACCAAATGATAGAAGATATGGATCTTGGAAATCAAAATTGCCTCTCTTCCTACATTGAGTTGGAAGAAGACAACAATCATCATGTTTGAATTAATATTTATGTTTAGTAAAGCAATTAAAATACTATGTGTTTTCCTAAGGCCTTATACCTATAACGAATTTTGGGATGTATTAACTATGGACATTTACAAGCATTGTTTTTAGGAATATAAGAGATTTCAATTTTGTTTGGAGACTCGGGTAGCAATATTATGTAGTCTTGTTGTTTAACACTGTTACAATGTTTATAGTATAATTTCCCTAGTTTGGGTTAAAAAAAATGTTGGTTACTAAAATTTTATGAACAACATTGTGACAACATTGGAGGAGACTCTATGTATGGATTATTGTCAATGAAGTTTATGATATGTCTAATTTTAGTTGTTCATAAATCGATAAAACAACACCATGATTGAAAACAATTTTGACGTTTATTATTCCATATCAAATATCTAGAAAGGTAGATCTTCAATATTTGCATGATTATGAAGAGGTCGGTACTATAGGGGGAAAGGTTGAATTGTTGTCAGAATGAAACTAATGTAAATTAGCAATTGTGATGGTGCAAATGATAAAGAAGAAATTGAAAATATACTCAATATGCCTACTGAAGCTAGAAATGCATATGATATCAATGCTAGGGATAAATATTAAAAGGATCATGTGTAATTAAATCAAGTTACGTATTTTTATAATTCTTAACATGTAGAAGATTAGTGAAAATTACAACTACCTAAATAGAAAATTAGTGAAGTCTAAATCAGCGCCTAAACCCTCTTTCAATGTGATTGTTGAAGAATTCACAAAGTATTGGAAAAGAAATCCACCATCTCACAAGAAAAAATAATAATAGTAATCTTGTGATGAAAACCACTCAGGGCATCACAGGATGTAGAAGTTCATGAAAACTAGCTTGCTAGAAAGTTATTCTCTGGAGAAAGAGAAGAACAATCTTGTGGTGAAAACCCTCGGTAACCATAGAACAACGGAATATCTGAAAACTATCTTGTTGGTGGAATTCCTCTAATAAAAGAAAAAAGAAAAAAAATAAACCAAAATAGCAATGACTAAAGACCCGACGACTCACTGTAACAATCCATGATGTTGCAAAATGTTAGTTTGTAGAAGCTTGTTGTTGTTGAATTCTAAATATGTTACTGAGGAATATTGACCTATTGAACATTTCCAACTAACTGTAAAATACTTCATAATGATGTTTCCAACACTATATGCAAGGATATGACTTATTTACAGTCTAGAACTACTCCTCACTAGGTAACGCAGATATTGGAATCCACATTCTCCATGAATTATGTTCAATTTAATCAGTTTCAAGGTATTATTGGTTATACCCATCTGGGTGTATACCCTTTGGTCCTTTCTGCATCACATTGTATCATTTTCACTATAATTTTTCCTAACTTTTGTGTACCCAACCTCCCTCAACCCATCTCATGTTGTTTGAGAGTGGTCAAGATCTTTAGTTGGGGGGTGTGATGTGACACTTCACATCATTTTTGAAACATGTGATTAAACATTTGGTGTCATAGATTTTTTCTATGAATTTTTTTTTATAACACATCATGCAAATAACCATTTTCGAACAATACTTTTCTTAAAAATCACTTTCAACTGGATTTCAACAGTAGTATTTCTTTCTTCAAAAATGTTATTTTCCAATAGAATCTTAGTTGTGGAATTCGAAAACATTATTTTACAATAGAAAAAATCAGCATCACTATTTTTAGTGCTCTGCAACATATTCACATAACTTCGAAGAATTGTGTCCAACACTTTGCAATGTATTTGCAGAACTATACAACGTTATTTTTAGAATTGTCTACATAACTCTACATCATTGTTTCTAGTAGTGTTCCACAGCATGATGGAAATTATTTCAAGAACTACTATAAATCGGAAAAAATACTCTATCCATATGTAGAAAAATTTTGCAATACTTGTAATGATGTGAATGTCTCTTTGAAAAAGAAAAACAAGAGAAAAAGAAGAACACAAATTTCCATTAGATTGAAAACAAAAAATGGCAATATAATGAAGCACCAAACTAAAAACTTGCGATAGACAGCGTGGTGATGGAAGTGCACCCAATGATCAAAACATTTAAGGTCGTGGAGTTTAAGCACAAGCAAGTAAAGAGTTTGTAGTAGCTCATATTAAAATTTCCTTTGTTATGGTAACTAGAGTAAATTGAGTCAAGTTAAAGGATCATGAACACATTGCAAAGACCCATTTGATAAATTACAATTTTAGAGAAGCATGTTGAAGACAACATGGCATTACATGAGGGCACACAATCCCTTAGTTGGGGGGTGGTGTCATGATTCTTAGAAATGGTTCATTTTACTCGTCTTCTATTTACATTTTCATTATCGTTTAACTCATAAATACCTCATTATGTACATTGAATAGTACATGTGATGCCCTATTATAGTCATTTGGGTTTTATCTAGTAACTCCAATGTATATGTTTATGTTTTTCATTCATTCTATAGTTGTAGTTGCTCACGAGTTTCTCTGCCATAATGTTATGGCCATGTGGTTGACTGAAGAATGAATGTATTGGTTTTAATAGCACATTGTAGAGGAGATTTATTGCTTTCCATAGAATAAATTTCTCACATTGAGTGGTGTGTGATTTCTCTCCCAACATGCCATGATCATGTGGTCAGTTAAGGAACCAATCCACTTGCTTTCGTTAGAATATATTCACTTTCTACAAGTGTGTGATTTACTTTTCAATAGTCAATTGCATTAATAATCTACAACATTTATATATTAACAAAAAGCACATGTAAGCAACATTTCAATCTTCTATGGTTTCATATAGAGTGCACAACACCTCAAAAACTTACACAACCTAGGTGATCATTTAGATAAAGCTTAAGGGATTCAACTGCTTGATATTGTTGTAATTCTTTAGCGAACCACTACATAATTACTCTCCAATGTACAAGCAAGAGTATATCCACATGAAAATTAGTCGACCTCTTTTCTCTTAACATCAAATTAAAATCAACACCTAAATCATTTTTATACATGACAAGAGAAAGAGTGGCATTGAGTCTTACCACGGTAGGTAGTTTCTTATACGCTTTTATAAACCTTTGGTTGAACTGCCTTACCATTTTAGTCTCCCTTTTCTTAAGACCAATCAACTCTATAAGAAAAAAAGAACCTTCATTTGACCCCAATAATCATTGAATTTGGTATTGAAGGCTTCCCATGTAGCAATGGAATTATCTACAAAAACATGTAAACTACTTGTTTGCATCATCTTCCAATAAAACAATATTGACATATTCAAGAGTAATGAATAATCTCATCTTGACATCTTCAAGAGTAACAATAAAATCTTCAAGGAAATATGTTAAAACTTCAAATGTTCTTTAGCATAGCACCATTAGTTTTGAACTTAGGACTACAATTGTAATCATAGTCGGGGCTATTATGTGGTTGCCCAATTATAGTAATGAAATCAAGTGATGTTATATAGACCACTGTAATAGAAGAATCAAGTTTAGAAACCATGGAAACAATTGTAGGAATTGAAATCATAATAGAAGTAGAAGAACTTACACTCTCACCAAAAGTCTTCTAAAAAGGAGTAACTTTAATATGTGATTGCCTTACCATTTGTTCCACCCCCCTTGCGCATTTTTAATCAAGAAGAAAACACAACATATAGTGAAGAGGTTGAAGTTGAATAAAGAGAAGAAGAGGAAATAAGTGATGACACTAGTGAAGGAGAAGGTGAATTCAACAATACTTTACCCCAAGCGATAGTGGTGTAGAAGGATCCAAACAATAGTAGTCAAAAGAGTGGACCTAATCCTGGTCCCAAGATGGCCAATCAAGATAGTACATTGATATTTCCTATGTTCCATGGAATGGGTAAGGATGGTGTCGAACAACACTAGTTCAATTGCGAAGCAATATCGTCTGTAAAAAGAGTTACATATGAGGTGACTAAGATTGCACAACTGAAGACTACATTTAGGGATTAGGCCTTGACGTGGTACATGGAATATAAGGCTATTGTGCCATCCATATAGGTGAGGTCCCTGGACGTGATCAAACAATACCTTCTTTAGGAGTTTCAGAAGCCTAAGTATGAGTCCCAATACATTACAAAAATCAAGGAAATCAAGCAGAAAGAAGGGAATATAGTCTAGGATCACGTCCAGCGATTCAAAATATTGTTGGATAGGCTGACGTTCCATATCTACGACGTGAAACACAGAGAATGGTTCATTGCAGGGTTTCTCCCCCATATCCAAGTTGCGCTCACCCAACAAAAGGTGGTGACTCAGGTCGAGGAATTCGATATTGCGTGTGCTTGGAAGCCACACCTGGAGGTGCAGAAACATTGACTGGGTTGACACATTTTTAGTCACAACTGACCAACCTAACAATATAGTTGCAATATATGGCCAAGGCTAAAGTCATGCGCGAACATGTGTGGTGCAATACATGCCGCTCAGAAGGGCATTGACAAGATGAGTGTCTGGTCCTTCCAAATTATGTGGCGACTAGCGCGCCGAGTCCATTTCCATATGGATAGTCAGAGTGGTGTGAAATATGTTGAAAGTGGGGCCATGTGCCACCTAGGTGCCCCACCTTACAGAAGTACCAAGCAACAAGTCACACCCCCTTCTGTAAATTCTGTAAGTACGTCGACCATGATATCAATAGTTGTCACTCCCTCCAAATGATGCAAGATAATACCTAGGATGCATTCTGGGTACAAGAGGAACAAAAGGGTGGTGAGCATGGGGGCGACAATAGAGCTAGATGTCAAGGAGCACCTCGAGGTGGGTATGGACGTGATCATGGAAGAGGATATGGTGGAGGAGGCAACAAACCCTGACATACTTTAATTGCGGTGAGATTGGTCATGTCTCACGGTTATCCACTAAGTCGTGCATGCTCTACGCATATTATTATAGTCCCGAACATGTAACCGAGGATTTTCTAGACTTACTAAAAAAGTGGGAGGACAAGAAGGGTAATTTTAACATGGTACATGTCGAGCCACACAAAAACCAGAAGAAGAAGGGAGAAGTGAACGCCCAGGTAGTAACCCATGGAGGGTTGAAGACATGGGAATACTTTGAGCACGGAGAAGGTTTGGGTCAAACATTAGATGGAAATATCAGGAAGGACCCCCAACCCCCTCCTAAGTTTGATGTGGCTAAGAATAAGCAGTTTCTACGCGATGCGCAATGAACCTTGGAGGAAGAACAAGCGCATGAGGAGATGCAATGCACAATTCAAAGGTCTCTTGAAGAGGCATGGGTCTGGGAGGACGTTCAGAGGGAGACGTAGAGGTTCCTATAAGAAGCACGAATCTGCGAAGAAGTACAGTGGGTGACACATAGGTCGTTGGAGGAAGCGCATGCACACAAATAATTACATTGTGCAACACATAGATCTTTGGAGGAAGCTAGCATGCATGAAGAAATCCACGTGCCATCCAAAGATCAATAGAAGAAGCACAAAAACATACTATGCTACAATGCACTGAGCATGAATCATATGAACAATGCCAAGAAGAGTTGCAATGTGCAACGTGTGCATAATCCTTATGTGACCTTGGTCGCATGGTAGAAGTAGAAGATAAATTAAATACCTTCTTGCATTGTTGTTTGCATTTGCTAAGAAATCCAAAAGCCACGAGTAAGTTGACTAATATTTTAACTACTTGTGTGAAAGAACAAGGAGAGGATACCACCATTGCATCTTCGTTGCCAGAAAGGGATGTCTGCCAGGTCATCAAGAAAATGTGCATTGGTCGAGAGTTTAAGATGACAATAGAACTTGGTCGGTATAATATGGATGGATTCACGTTGGATCTAGGATTCGACGTGAACATTTTACCCAAGAAATACTGGGAAGTGATGGGGATACCGAAGTTGATATGGTCATCCATTTAGCTTCTATTATCCAAGCAGTATAAGATCTACCCCATCATTTGGTTGGAGCAAGTTGAGGTGAATATAGAAGGATTAAAAACAAAGGCCAACTTTGAAGTTATTGAAATCATGGATGAGTTGGATCCCTACCCTGCATTGTTAGGAATCAATTGGGATTTTGATAATAATGCAGTGTTGAATTTGAAAAAACGCCAAATGTCATTTGAGACTGACACCTTGTGCATGGTCTTGCCACTAGACCCATATGAAGGTGACCATTACAATGAGTCTGTCGATGAGTATGCGCAAAGTTCGACAATTGAAAATGTTTACAAGATCATGAGGCACAGAGGGGATTACATCAACCCCACCGTAGACGAATAATTAAGTTGGAGAAGTGTTAAGTCATATGACACAAATTTTGAAGATGACTTAGATAGATGGAAAAATAAGTTGTATGAAGTCTCAACTAGGAAGAGCACCCAAATCACAAAGGCAGTGTGATGGATAGGGTCGAAAATTTATGATGCCCCGTGGTTTGATGGTACTGGACCAATGGAGACATTCCTGATCCAAATGGAGAAGATCGTCCTCACAAAGCATAGTCTCTAGGCCATGGATTTCATGGTTCACAGGACCTGACACGATGGTGGGCGATTCATCACTCGAATATTTGGAACTGGGAGAAGGAATCCAAGTTCATACAAGTGCGCTTCTATCCCATCTTCGACTTTGGACTGGCCAACCGATATAAGGGGACTGAGGATCCTTAGGAACATATCTCCTTTTTTGAATGACATTGGACTGCTAAGAACATCCCTCAAGCCCAATGGGTCCATCTGTTTGTCCATATCATGGATATGGTCCCTCAAAGTTGGTACATCCAGGAAGAACTCCGAAGGAAAACACGTGAGTGGATGCATATGACTTCCCAGTTCCTTTCGACATTATGGTTCACTTCATATGCTCCAATTCTCAATGAATCTCTTGGTCGGGTTAAGGAAATTATTTTTCATCGCCAGCCAAAAGCTACTAGTACATCGGTAGCCTTCTCATATCACCAGTCGGTGACCAAGCTAAAAGAAGCAATCCATTGTTGGAAGATCAATACAGACAACATTGACAATGATGATCTCTGCGACATCCATATCTGAGAGTCCAAAGGAGAATGTGCTCTAGATCGAAGGGCAGTTGAGACCACCATGCCATATTATAATGGACTTATCAAGACTAAGAAACACACTATTGGGATAGAGGAAGCACCAAAGATACACATTATTAGGGGTTACGGGGACAAGGAGACCTCACCTAGATGGTTGACCTCTTGAAAGAGTATGAAGACTTATTTCCTCGAATTTTTTATGAAATAAAGTGCATCGCGGGATTCTTAGGAGCTATGAATATCCAACTTAAACCTGATTCCAAACCAGTCAAGATAAGACCCTACCATCTAAATCCTATATATAAAGAAAAAGTGTGGAAGGAGCTAGATAACATGTTGTATGTTGGGATCATTGTCCTTGTTGAGGAATATGACTGGATCAGTCCCATGGTTGTTCAATCGAAAAAGATCGGGGAAATTCATATATGCGTTGATATGTGGAGCATCAATGTAGTGTGTCTCCATGACCCATTCCCAACTCCATTCACATACGAGGTACTGGAAAATGTTGGAGGCAGGGAAGCCTACTCCTTCATGGATGGTTTCTTCGGATATCATCAAGTTCAGATCACAAAGGAAGATCAGGCTAAAACCACCTTCACAACCGAATGGGGGTCCTTTGCATATACAGTCATGCCCTTCAGATTAAAAAATTCCTCCACAGTATTTTCTCGGATAACGATTTCATCGTTCAAGGAGTTTATCCATAAGTTTTTGGAGGTACACTAATTGGATGATTGGACTGTGTTTAGGCTAGTAAAATACCATATACAAAATCTTCGGATAATGCTTGATCGATGCCACCAACTGCAAATCTATTTTATTTTGAAGAAGTGCATAATTTGTACTCCCTTTGGTATATTTCTCGACCATGTCTTGTGTAAAGATGGCTTGCTAGTCGACACAACCAATATTTTCTCCATCCTAGCTATGGTAGCCCTTACTTCGGTTCTAGGGATGCACGCAACATTGGGACATATTGAATACTATAGGAAGTTCATCCAGAATTATGTTGAGATCATGGCCTCATTGGAAAGGTTTCTTCGTAAATATATTAAGTATGAATGGACATCGAAATGCCAGCAAGATTTTGAAACCCTAAAGGAAAAACTAGTTACGACACCTATTTTGATTTTCCTAGATTGGCCCAATATCTTCCATGTCCATGTGGATTCTTCGTCCATCGCGTTGGGTTTCGTCCTGTCCCAACTGGGGGAAGGAAATATTGATCATTAAGTTTACTTTTCTAGTCAAAAACTATCTAATTTTGAGCGTAATTATATTATCACTGAGTGTGAAGGCTTGTCTATGGCATATTCCCTGCAAAACTTCTGCCACTACTTGTTGGGGTCTATATTCACATTCTTCATTGATCATTCCACCCTTAAGTATTTATTTAACAAACCAATGTTGGGTGGTCGTATTTGTCGGTGGTTTATCTTGTTTCAATAATTTGACTTTGAGGTTGTAGTAAAACCAGACAAACACAATGTGGGGTCAGATCACGGGGAGGATGTGAATAGCCTTGACGATGAGCTTCCCGATGCACAACTATTTAGTGTCGAATCCGTCCTAGATCAACTGGCTGAAATATATGAATTCCTTATTTTCGGGCAATCTCCAAGGGAATATACTCCCGCATAGTGTTGCCAACTGGTGACCCACAGTGTTGATTATCAGTTGATTACCGGGAAGTTGTAGAAGTTGGGTGCGGATGGAATCCTATGTCATTGTGCTTTGGTACATGAACGAGATTCCATCATATATGATTCACATGAAGTTATTGTTGGGTTCCATAACATTGGCAAGGCCACTGCGCACAAGGTTCTACACGTCGGACTCTGGTGGCCCTCTCTTTTCAATGATTCTAAGAATTATTGCAAGCACTGTGATCTATGTCAATGGGTGGGAAAGCACTGTGATCTATGTCAATGGGTGGGCAAGCCTTGTACACGAGATGAGCTCCCCCTCTTCCCAGTGACTGCACTTGAACCCTTCAACAAATGGGCCATTGACTTTGTTATACCTATCAATCAGCCCGCACGACGCACTGGTGCATGCTACATTATCACTGCCATAGAATATCTGACAAGATGGGTTGAAGCCACACCAGTCAAGGATTGTATAACCAAGACTGTGACACGCTTCATTTTTTACAATATTATCACCAAATTAGGATGTCTACGCCTATTAATGAGTGACCACAACTCACACTTTCTGAACGAGACTATCCAGCAACTCACTCGGGAGTTCATGATCCATCACCAAAAGAGGAATTTGTATCATCCTCAAGCAAATGGTATGGTTGAAGCTTTCAATAAGATTTTAGAACATGCCTTAACCAAAGTTTGTAATGTGCAACGTGATGACTGGGATCAACATATCCCCATAGGTTTATCGGCTTATCGAACCACGTGTAAAAGGTTGACTAAGCACACACCTTTCAGATTAGTCTATGGGAAGGAAGCATTCATGCCATTAGAATTTGTGGTTCTGAGCCTCTGTGTTGCACTCATGAGTCATATGACCAATGATCAGTCCCTCCAATACAAGCTAGACGAGCTTATGGAACTCGAGGAAGACCGTATAATGGTAGGATTCAACCAAGTAGTGGAAAAATACATACATAAGTCTCGGCATGAACATAACATTCAATATCTTTAGTTCTCTTATATGAAAAAAAATATTCCCATCATCCCAGTATGATCCGGATTATTTTCAAAATGAAATGAAAGCAGAGATATTACAATGAAATACACATAAAAAATACCAGAAACAGAGAAATGCAACAATACATGATTTCTATTAATGAAATAAATGTGCAGAGACTGTAAAAATACAGAGTGCAAGACTCGCTAGAATGGTGGCAGATTTATCTCTGAGAAGAGATGTGACGACTACACTCATTCGGAAGGATATGATTACAATGAGACTTTCCCCATGTCATCTCTACAATATTGCATGTACACCATTGTATACAACATACTATCATTGTTGCAGATATTGTTTCACTACTGGAACACTACACAAACGATCCTTTGACTTGTTCATTGCTTCTCATCGATCTCTGACCAGATGTATCCATCTCTATCCATGATGCTTCTCTACTACACATTGCTTTAAATTCATCTGAGAGACTTGTATACTCTACTTGTTCCATGAAGGAAATTATTTGTGCAACAATTAACTCCTCTCATGTTCACCTGTTCAGTCTTTGTTATCCACATCTACGAGTGTCCTGGTTTCTCGGCCTTTGTTCTCTAATATTCTATTATTGCAATTTCATTTTTCTTCCATGTTTCATTTACTCTTCATGTCGTATTGTATGAAGCATTTATCATTGTGTCTCTCCTTGAGTTCCAACAGTCTTGGGCTTTGTGGCCAAATCCACCACAACTGTAGCATTTCATAATGTGACAATGTGCAGCAATATGTCCAACAAGATTGCATTTCCAACATCTTACAATGTTTTTGAACCTACCAACATATGTTCTTCCATGATGCCTACAATCCAAGGCTTTATGACCATATTCATTACAAGAAAATAAATGACCATTAAAAACACTTTCATACCGTCCTCTTTGACTCATCCTTGAAGGTGTCTCTCTTCTAAACATTATTTGAGGTGTAGGAGTAGCTTCTTGATGTCTTCCTTGATCTGATCTTCTGAATATTGTAGTGTTTCTTTCACTCTTTGAACATGAAGGACCTACATCAGATCTGGTTTCACCCTTTACAAATGAAGGACTTGCATCATACCCATTTTCACCCTTTACAAATGAAGGACCTACATCAGACTTTCTTTCACCCTTTACAATTGAAGGACCTGCATCAAGCTTCATAGAAGTACCAACTTCTTCCTTGTTGTAGCCAAGACTGGATTTATCATTTGGTGATCTTTGACTATCCAATATCTCATCCAAGATCATAGAGTTGTTCAAGAACTTGACATGGGTGTTTGAATTCTCAACTTTCTTTCTAAGATTCACAACCTTTGCTTCCAGCTTATGACATGGTTCATCCCTTTCATTCAACTAGTTCCTCACTACCTCCTCTCTTCATTTGGCTTCTTTAACTTGGGTCTTCATATTGACATTTTTTTCTCTTAGTTATTTTAGATCTGCGAGGTTTATGCTAAGCTCATCATCTTCCTTCTTATTTTCTTTTGCTTGATTGATTTCATTCTTCAATCTCTCGATCTCCTCTTCTTTTTCTTCTAACTAAATATCTTGCTCAAATATGACCTTTTCATTGTCTTTGAGCATTTCCTTTATTTCCAATATATGCTTTTGATTGCTAAGCTCATCATCTTCCTTCTTATTTTCTTTTGCTTGACTGATTTTATTCTTCAATCTATCGATCTCCTCTTCTTTTTCTTCTAACTGAATATCTTGCCCAGATATGACCTTTTCATTATCTTTGAGCATTTCCTTTATTTCTAAGATATTATTCTCATTCTTTTCAAGAAATTATTTAGTGTACTCATGAATATAGTTATAGTTTGAATCGCTATCGTCATAGTTGTATTCAAAAAAAACCCATTCAACTTTCTGTTTAATCTTTGATAGTTCTTCTTCTACTTCTTCCATGGGATAAATGCTAACAGAAATTTCTTCTATTGTCTCTGAATCTTCTTCTTTACTTGCAAGGGAAAATTCAATATCAACATTATTGCAATCAGAAGATTGTGGAGACTCTTTACCTTTATTGATGGTCGAGTCTTCCTTCTCATCCTTGATAGGAATGTATTTTGTGTCTTCTCTTTTGATTTGATACACCTTTTCTAACTTCAACCATAAGTCCTTGGTGGATGTGCATATTCCCATGCTTGCCTTGACAATAACTGATAGTCCATTGAGAAGAATCTTCAATGTCACTTCATTGTTTTTCCTTACTCTTCTTTGGGTTGCAAACTTGGATAGATTCTTTGAGGCAATGGGTCCAAAAATACCTTCTCCTTTTGATTTCAAATACTCTTTCATTTTTACTCTCCATCCCGAATAATCTGTCTCATCAAAGAATGGAACCTCATATGTAGAGGTCATTGCTTGACCATCCATATGTGTGTCCATGGATCTCCTTCAAGTTTGTTAGGCTTATAGTGAAGGCATGCTCTTATACCAATTCTTGGACACACCAGCCACACTAAGAGGGGGGGTGAATTAGTGTGTGTACTTTTATAACTTTTCTCACTTCAAGTTAGTTGTTATTTCAAAACCTTATTTTATACATCATCGTTGTAAGATTGTATGTATCCATTCACCAATGACATCCTTCAATAATTAATAGCAAACAATTCATAAGCTCAATGAACATAAGAGACACCATATGTATGTATAATATTTTGTATTATTTTATATATGTGACTACAATCACGTGGGTTTTATCAGCACCAACTAAAGTAAGGAGCATCGACTCCAAGGAGAGCACCAACTCTCAAGCAAGGCTCGGCTTGTCGATAGAATGCAATATATCCAACTAGAATTGATCTAGTAGTACAACCAACCCAAATACAATTCATCCAATTATTGTATCTTCTCCAGCTCATGATCAAAGATCTACAACAAATACTCATCACCAGACTTCATCTTCCCTTGAATTTCTCCCTTCTTCACTTCATCTTCTCTTTGAAATTCGCACCTTCTTCACTTCATCTTCTCTCTGAAATTCTCACCTTGAATGTGCCAAAGGATCACCATACTAGAAATCATCGACCTCAAGTGCAGATCCACTTATTCACACACTCCCTCACACCTTCAAAATGAACCAAGCATAGTTGTATTTATACTCTTTCATGCTCAACTATAGTTTAGTTTTAGGGCCTACTTATGCCACAAGTTACAACCAGCTTCACCACTTTCAACAACTTTGGGACCAATGCATAACCACCATTGACCATCATTCTGGGTATTCAACTTTAAACCTGGCATACCACCTATCACCACAAAGGGCATGATGAGTACTAACCTTCATATTATTTCAACAACCCTTTGACCTATTTTTCATTAATCGATCAAAGGTATGGATCGATTTCCTTTGTCTCTGCAAATGTTGCAAAAATCAAATTTTGTAGAGGTGCTTCCTTCAAACCATTTACATGTGACCATATGCAGAAAACCACAGGATTATTAAATTAAGTGATGTTCCAGCGGCTCACGGATTATGTGTTCATAACCCGCTACCGAGGGTTGGAACCTAATCCTTCAGACTTTGGCCTTAGGGCGATCTCTCTCTTACAATCATCCAATCTTCCAGAGTTTCAACTTCTTGAAGTGGTTACCTCTTACAAGGCTTGATATGATGGTTTGCATGATTCCTGAAACCAAATCAACGGTATAGCTTCAATCCTTACTTATCCTTCCATTGCTTAATCCAACGGCTATGACTTAATCAAAGTTTGAGATGGACGACCAATATTTATTTCAGGACTTCGGGACTCTGGGGCTTCAGAGGTCCAGGTAATTTATGCTCCCATTTTCACCGGAGTTGGTCAGTGTCGAAGTGGTCAACATAGAAGTGCTTATGCTATCTTTCCACTACGTTTGATCTAACGGTCATGTGAGAACCCGAAGGATCTTATATCAATGACCATCATTAACTTTGGCCTTCAACACTTTGGGAAGTTGCAGGTGGTAGAAACCGGTTTCCCCTTAATGACATACTATCGGAGTGACATAACTTGTTGACATCACTGTTGACTTGGAATTAGCCGAGTGGATGCCATGTGTCACTTATATTTGTGACTTACGTATACCTAAAATGTCAATTGGACCTTGACACTTGTCACCATTTGATTGTGCCACATGTCCTTGCTGGCGTGGTCTTACTAACCTGGATCTCCTAATGTGTCACATGTCTTCCTCCTGGATCTAATTGTCGTAGGTTCATATGAATCCTTGATCCAACGAATGTGATCAGTTCTAGATCAATGGTCCATATTCATTTTGTCCTTAGGGGACTTCGGGTTATTCACTTTTTCCCATTTCCAATTATCCTGGAGTGAGATTCCCCGAAAAATAAACCTCGAGTAACTTGGCTTCATCTAGCAATCCTTCTTTAACCTGAAAAAAATTAACACAATCCAACGGTTCTCGGGAATTCGGCTATTCGGGATCTCAGGCCTTTGGAATTGCTTATCCTATCCCTCCACTTTACTCAATCCAGCGGTTGGGATATTTCCCGAAGTGTTCCTTAGATCGTACGTTGGTGTTTCTTCGTGAATTTGGGAATTTTGGTTCAATTCGAACTCCTTTTCACTGAAGTGGTCAGCGTTGTATTTGACCACCATATTTCTTGGCATGCTCTGATTAGATCAATGGTGGACGGGATTTCGTGATCCGACGATCGGTGGGAGTTCATGAATCTGGGGCTTCGTCCTTCAGGTAAACTTACTTGTTCTTGGCTTCCCTTCGCCGGAGTGGTCAGCGTTGGAGTTGACTGTTGCTACACAACCCTGATCTAATGGTTGAGGTTTATTTATCCTGATCTGATGGTTGGGATTTAATTTCTCCCAGCTGCTGGCTTCATCTCGATCTAACGATCTTGGACTATCCTAAATCTTCAACAGATGACCACGATTCTCCTCTTATTTATGCAAGTTTCCTCTATGATCCGATGGTCGGATTTTGTCCCAAAAACTACATCAGTGGATAAGATTCCTCCTCGATTGAATGGTTGTGATTTCTCCTGAAATAAGAATGAACGGCTCATGTGCATCATATCTTCTAAGATTCGATTTTATATAGGATTCTTCTGCACCCTGTTGACATCAATGACAATATGTCCAACAACATTCGATGAGGAAATAAATAAAAGGATTACAAGAAGAATGCAGTATCATACTAGTAGACTAGGCCAAAAAATCAACCAAATGTGATATGTCAATCGACTGTAGAGACGAGTTGACTAAGTAAGATGAGTCGGTTGACTATTCAGACAGTTCAACCGACCTAGGTAGTTAAATAAGTTGTAATTTACTGCCACTGTTATCAATGTATAAATAGATATGATCATATGATGTAATGAGTGGTGCTTGATATGTTATAATAAAATACTACCTATTTTTGGTTCCATTTCTACTTTTCTCCTCTTCCTCCTTCTATGTATGCATGCTTGTATATTAGTTGTAAATTGTTTATGTATGTTATGTTGTGTGTGTGTATTATTGATAAATTCTCTATGTAATCCCTTATATTACAACAACACTTCTAATTTCTATGGTGGATCTATCACAACAACTTGAATGGAGGATAATCATTAGCAAAGGAAACAATGGCTTCTCTCCAATGCATACAATGGCTCCACTTTATCAATAAATAATACATCATAGCTTCAAATTCCTTTCCACTATGGCAATATCAACCTTAGAATGGAAGCTAGGGAACTCTCTTAAAAATCAACGTCTGTCTCATGCCCTTAGTTCAACCCTCTCAATTGATGGCTCAACTAATAGGTTCCCATCAAATCATCTCACAAGGTTCAGGTGTCGATCTACACTACTTTGATACCATATTAAGAAGTGAGTTAGATCATTTAATCAAGAAACCTTAAATATGGTTCAAACACATAACCGAACACAAGAAAAGATCAAGGAAATGTGATACTATGAAAGTATAATCAAAATGAAATTACAATGGGATACACCTCTTTTATATAGAGTTTGGGAGATGTGATATTTGTCCAAAACCCTAAAAGCTAATAATAATTGAAAATCCTATCTTTTATCCTAAGTCACTAAGGTGACTTTATTACGAAGGTAAGCCTTATATTCTAACAATTACAATGATAC
>ML796257.1:56014-77528 GCA_009831015.1 Picea engelmannii | reverse complement strand
TGGCACACTTTCACTCACACACAAAAGTCACTTATCACTCACATAGCTTCTTCTTGAAACGTGGAGGTCAAAGTAAGTTTCCTCCAAAGGGATTCCGAAAACACCCCACCCTTTTCTTGACGAAACTATCCACTCCCCTTTTTGAATCAACGAGGTTGTTTTGCACCCCCAACCTCCCAAAAAAACGACATCTAAAATATTTCTAAAAACTCACTAAGTTTTCCTCCACAGGAGGTGCCAAAAGAAATTTTTTAGTCTAGGTAGGATTCCGGGGATAGGCATCCAAATAACTCCCCGTTATCTGGTTCTCACATTGTCAAAACCTAGAGGTTGTCAAATAGGGAACTGAAAATCCTCCAAGTCAAGTGTTCCTAATACCATAAGGCAAGGAGATACCCGTGAAGGGTTGAAGGCCGAGGTCTGGTTGTTCTGTGCGTCCCCCCTTGAGGCACCCACCTCTTGGACGGGATCCAGTTCGTGACCCATTTCTTAGGCCGAAAATCTAAATGTCGCACTTTGACCGAGGTACCTAGTGACCAACTTTAGGACATCTACCCAGGTGGCAATTGTGGGATGCAATTACACCTTGATTGGATTTTGTGTGGATATTGGGAAATATCGCCAGCTCTTTCGGGATATGCCCCCTCTACCCCTCATTATAACCAATTATTTCATCCTTCACTAGTTTCTCTTCCAGTGACTTCAGACCCCACTGTTGAGTACTATTGGAAGGTCCAGTGCTATTTGAGAGGAAGGACGTTACGTCTTCTAGGACACGAGCATTTGTTTTCTTTTGATTCCCTACGTGGACAAAACCCACTTACCCATATATCTACTTCTTTGTCAAAAAACATTTTATGTATGATG
Organism: Picea engelmannii; assembly: GCA_009831015.1. Taxonomy (NCBI): domain Eukaryota; kingdom Viridiplantae; phylum Streptophyta; class Pinopsida; order Pinales; family Pinaceae; genus Picea; species Picea engelmannii. The sequence goes on along the minus strand of ML796257.1, from coordinate 76,661 downwards.
CACATCTGATTACAGTTTGATTTGGATATATATATTGTGTAAACATTCAACGTAAAGGCTCTTATTTCTATATTACTCTCACCACTCTTTGCACACATTCACACAACTAGTCTGACATCATAGGGGAACCATAGAACCCCCGTCGTTCACGACGCTTGCTAAACCTCCCTACTATCTTAGGGGGAGTGTCTGGTCATGCTCGCTCATCAGCACCTCCTTCACACACTCCTGTGAGTGCTACTATTTTAGGATCAGCTTTGCTTGGTTCTACATTACTTGGGTCCTCTTCCCAAGGTCATCTATTCACTTGCTCTCCTTTACACGAAAGCGGGGGACCCACTTCCTCTCAAGGAGGAAGCACCAACCCACCTATCCCCCTTCAAGGGTCAGGTTCACAACACACTATGCCGGAGCTAATCCTCCCCCCCACTGCAGATGCCATATTTGGCCTCTCTCAACATACCGTATCTCAGCAAACTTACCAATGATCCTATATTGCATGAGCCCACATGGCCTCCAATGCCCACCAAACTACCTTCAGACATACCAAAGTTTGAAGGAAAGGCAGGCGATGACCCTGCCAACCATGTCATGACCTTTCACCTATGGAGCTCCTCCAATAGCATTATGGATGATTCCATCAGACTGCGACTATTTCAACGCACACTCACTGGCCCATCGGCTAAATGGTATGTTGAAGAAAAATCAGGGTCCCACGCAACTTTTGAGTCATTGGCCAAATCATTCTTGACCTTCTTCCAATTACCCATCCACCACGACAATGGTCTAGAACTACTTTGTAATTTCAAACAAATCTCAGCCACACACATCGTTGACCACATTCACGAGTGGCGTAGGCGACGTAGTTTGTGCAAAGCAGAAACCACCAAGCAACAGTGTCTCGACTGGTTTCTTAGATCACTTGTCTCACCTTCCCTCAATCCGAAGAGGAGGCCATCAGTAAGGCTCAACAGTATGACCTCATCTATGCACAGTCAGGGTACTTATACACGGTACTTCCTGATCTTCCAAAACCTGTTCCATTTGGCCAAGACAAACTTGGGATGTCTCACTCAGCAGACGGACTGATTGGTGCTACCACTCATCACGGTCCACAACCCCAACCACCACCGATGTATGGAACACCTCAATACCCGCCAGCATACGGGGGCACTTCTTATTACCCCCCACCCCCTTATCAACAGCCATACCCTGTTTCTATACCTCCACCCATCAGTGGACCACCGTCGGCACCTCCCATACATCCACCTATCCCAACAACCAGTGGTACCCCCTCAACCTCAGTTTATAGTACTAGCGAAAGCACTACGCCTTCCTATGTACCTTATGGATCGATACCACCACAGAATCCATACTTCCCATTTCCTGGTCCCCCACAACCCATGGCTCCCCCACATCCTCATGCGGGGGTGAATTTTGTTCAACCCTCTGTTGTTCAACAATACCAAAATTTTGAATAGTTGAATACAGCCAATCCAACCCATCCATCGAACAATGCCAAGAAGAAAGGATGGAACAGGAATAACAACAACCCAGGTCAAGGCGGGAATCAACCCCCACAACACCAACCCACTGGGGGCAACCAGAACCAAGGGAACCAAAACCCCCAAGGGGGCAATAACAACAAACTCCAAGGGTGAAATAACAAAAATTTAAAACCATCTTCCCTTGTGCTCTTTGTGGTGAGTTCGGCCATTACACTCATCACTGCCCCCATATCGTTGATTTCAAACGGTTGAAAGACTCTTGTAGTCTTCCCCCTTCTCCAGCACCGCCTACCCCTCAGCAGGAACCACAACAATATGTGCAACAACCCCCTCCCGCCGTGCTGCAAAATCCTATTCCACATCAGGGTGTGATCAACACCCACCAGGACACACAACATCCCCCACCTCAGGTGGGGCAATACCTCAACCCCAACAATCCAGTAGATCGCACAATTCTCCTCACTAGAGAGGAAGAAATCCTTCTGCAAACACGTAATTGTCAGTATCATGCACCCGTTGAGTCTCCTCCCATCCCTCCAGAGACAAACCCTACACCAATGGGACCCCCGTTGGTGATCCCTCGCCCTTCCGCCGAACCACCGCTTCGCATCCCTCGCCTCCCATTACGCAGGAATGTCCACAACCCACAGGCTAGGGCAGCTCATAACTATAGTTTGGTAGACGACTTAGCACAATCCCCGGCTGCCATGTCAGTATTGGAGGTCCTCCAGACTTGTCCTACTCAACGAAAATCATTACTTTCCACCTTGGGGGCAGTCGACCCTGCAAATACCCGACTCATTACCTCTAATATTGACAGCGGAGAACCTCGTCTTCCTGCCTTGATCGCTTTTCAAATACCCGTGAAAATACGGAACATCGCAGTTCATCGGTGTATCATCGATGAAGGTGCATCTACATGCATTATGTCCAAAACAGTTTGGCAGAAGCTTGGTTCCCCCAAACTCATTCCCTCTTCCATCACCTTACGAGCTTATGACGGACGATCATCCTCTCCTAAAGGGCTCTTCCAAAATGTCCCCGTCGAACTAGGGGGCAAGACTATCCTCATCGATATTGAAGTTATCGATGCCCCTCTCGATTATAATATCCTGTTCGGTCGTAGCTACATGTACGCAATGAAGGCAGTGGCCTCTTCCATCTTTCAGACAATGATGTTCCCTCACAATGGGAAGATCGTTACTATTGACCAAGTCTCACATTATGAGCCTAACCCATCTGCCAACATCAATAACATTCTTCCTCTCATCCACACAAGCCACAACGCATATCCACTCATAGAGATGGGTCCTGGGATTTTTAAAGATCCATCCTTGTGAGGAACATACCATGGAGCTCCACCACTCCTGCATTCTTCCAACCAAGTATGCGTCATATCATCTAGTGGAACTCACACAAAGGATACCCTTCCTCCTGCAGAGGCTTCTATCATCTCTGACGTTCCACTCGTCGCAGAACCCCCTCCTCAAGAACCTCCTGCACACTCATCGACCCCACCAGTCCACGATTCCCCCTCTCCCACAGGACATAGTCCAGTTTGGGAGACAGTTCCCCAACCCCTCACTCAAATTCCCTTCTTTTACCCTCCACCATGTATCGAATATTTTCAGGTAGCCGCAATGCTCACACTACCTAATATGGTGTTAGCAATCGCAGTTTGGTATTTACACCCACCAAAGATGGTCCCTCAACCATCCCTTCCACCCCAACAAGAAGGAATCCCCATGACGATTCTCATTCTTACTCCAACCACACCCCCACTCACTAACCCTCCTACCACAGCTGGGGGCAGGAGAAAGAAGAAGGAGCTCGCAGCTCCACTTCCTCCACGCATCCCACCACCTTGCGCATTATGTGAGAAAGAGGGCCACCAAACCAACAACTGTCCGTCGCTACCAGAATTACGGAATTTGATCCCACTCAATCACACACCCACCACTACTGCTAGTCCCACCACTACCACCCCCCCTTCCAGTAGTAAAGGGTTGAGGACCAAATACGCTTGTGCTATATGTTCAGAGTATGGCCATTATACCCACCATTTCCCGGCTCTACCACACTTTAGGCAGACATTAGCTGCAGTACGCCAGAACTTCCAGAGCAATCCCAGTCCTACTACGTCCTCTTCAACAAATATCATTGACATCCGCTATGTCACCACTTCATTCAATGAACGTATGAGATGCCCTTTCTCTCTCTGCGATTCAGTACCTCATTTCACATACCAGTGTCCTATGATCCTTGAATATAGGCAACGCCAATTGACTCTACTTCACCGACCCGCAGAGGCGGTAATTGACATTACCTCGTCACTAGAGGATCTTCATGTCATTTCTCCCAAACCCGAGGCCCTCCCAACACCTCCATGGATCTTATATGACTTATCTGAGGATTCACCCCCCAACCCCCCCCAACTCTCTGGCTCATACCCCTACGGATACTCTCCACCCAACCACCATGGGTACCCCTCAGTACTTCAATATATGGTTTATGACGAGTGAACCCTCACCATCCCCTAACAATGTTCCCCCTGCTTCTTCACCAGGGGGCAACCACACGACCACCATCACCGAGATCACTCCTCACGACCCCTTGTATTCCCGTCACTTTCAATGCGACGAAGAAATACTCGAAGAGTTCAACCACCCAGACTCTCCCTGGGATGCGCTACACCATCGCACACTCTTCTCTCCACAGGAAGCCTCCATGCCTCCTAACCAAAACCCCAATTACGCGGTCGAAACCAAGGATTTTATCTTCTCAGGGCCTATCGACTGGTTCAAAAACCCTATTCCTGCCCCAGATGCTTTTGAAGAAGGAAACATGGCCAACATTTCCCCCACCATTAAAATTGACATTTCCATTAAAAATGGCATCGTCGAAGAAATCACCATAGGAGTTGCTTGCACTCCCCAGGAAATCACGTCATATAAAACCCTCTTCCAGGAATATAGGGATATTTGTGCCTGGTCATACACGGAAATGCCTAGCCTCGATCCCTCTATCGTCGAACATCGCATCGACACCTGGCCCGACATTACACCAGTTCGCCAAAAACAACGACCGCTTCACCCATCCAAAGCCGCGGCTATCAAAGCCGAAATTGACAAATTACGCATTGTCGGTTTCATTTACCCCATCGCCTACACCTCATGGGTTTCCAACCCTGCACCCATTAACAAAAAACAGGGCACTATCCGCGTTTGCACCGACTTTCGCGATCTCAATCACGCATGTCCCAAAGACAACTTTCCAACATTTTTCATCGATCAAATTATCGATGACTGCGTTGGACACGAGGCTCTATCCTTTATGGACGGATTCCCTGGTTATAATCAAATTCAAATTCACCCCGCCGATCAGTATAAAACCACATTTACTACCCCTTGGGGTACTTCTGCATATCGTGTCATGCCTTTCGGCTTGAAGAATGTTGGCGCCACTTTCCAATGGGCTATGACATACATCTTTCACGATCTGGCTCATATCATCCTCACCTACTTGGATGACCTTACAGCTCGATCCAAACAACGCACACATCATCTAAATGATTTACGAATCATCTTTCAACGATGTCGTTAATACAACATCTTCTTGAATCCTCTCAAGTGCGTGTTCTGTGTCACCGCAGTGCGCCTCCTTGGCTTTATTGTTTCCCAAAGTGATATTACCGTAGACCCCCTCAATGTCCAAGCTATCACCGAAATTCCACCTCCCCGGAATTTACGACAACTTCAGAGTCTACAGGGCAAAGCTAACTTCCTTAGATGCTTTGTCCCAGATTACGCCATACACGCACACGGTTTCCTTCGCTTACGAAATCTCATTTCACTGGGACAACCACGCCCAACAGTCATTTGACGATCTTAAAACAACACTTTCAAATGCACCTTTAATTAGTGCACCTGACTACAATCGCGACTATATCCTCTACGTAGCAGCATCAGTTGTATCAGTAGCCGGTGTTCTCGTCCAGCTTGGTGATGACAATCGTGAACATGTCATTTATTACGTTAGTAAAAACCTCTCAGGGCCACCCCTAAAGTATAAACACGAAGAGAAACTTGCTCTTGCAGTCATCCTCGCAGTCCAGAAACTATGCCATTACATTCTTCTTTGCACAACAAAGGTCATCACATATTCCAACCCTATGCAGTACTTGCTCAGTCGTCGGCAAATTAATGGAAAATTTGCTCGATGGATCGTTATCCTTCAGGAGTACGACCTCGAGTTCTCAACACCCAAAAGTAAGAAGGCCCTCGTTCTCGCCGAACTTGTCACGGCCCTCCCCTCTGACACCACCAGTACCCCCATCAACACTGACTTTCTCGACGAACATCTCTTTTACATCACTTCAGATGATCCTTGGTACGGAAACCTCCTCGTCTACCTCTAAACTCAAAAGTTTGGTAACCACTTTTCACGAGATGATCGTCATCGTATTCGCCATCAGGCCCCCCGCTACCTCCTCATCGGAGACATCCTATACCGGAGGGGCGTTGACACCATTCTTCATCGATGCCTGACCATTGATGAGGCCGATAAAGTCTTAAACGACTGCCACAGCGGCACATGTGGGGGCCATCTGTCAAGCATATCCACTGCTCAAAAGATTATCCGCGCCGGTTACTTTTGGCCTACCTTGTTTCATGATTGCATTCATGTCGTGAAACAATGTGAGCAATGTCAGCTCTATGCCAATAAAGCTCAAGCTCCCCCCACTCTTCTTCACCCTGTCATTACCGCCGACCCTTTTTGTAAATGGGGCATCGACTTTATGACTTGTAATCCCCCCTCCAGCAATAGCCACAAATACATCATGGTCGTCGTTGATTACTTCACCAAATGGGCAAAAGATATGCCGACTTTCAACAACACCGCTGATACTGCAGTGCGTTTCTTCTTTAACCACGTCATATCCCGATTTGGAGTACCCCTCCAACTCGTTTCCGATCATGGTAAACACTTCGAGAATGAGCTCTTCATCGAACTCTCATCTCGGTTAGGATTCTCTCATGAGTTTGCCTCACCATATTACCCTCAGTCTAACAGACAGGTCGAGGAAGTTAACAAAGTCCTCAAGACCATGTTACAACGCACGGTTAATAAACATAAAACCAATTGGCATCATATGTTATTTTCTGCGCTATGGGCTTAACGAACGGCTGTGAAAACAGCTACTAGTTTTACACCATTTCATTTAGTCCATGGGGTTGAGGCCACTCTTCCCATCGAGTGTGAAATTCCCACCTTACGCACCGCAATTGAGCTATTACCCGACATTGCTCCAATGGAGCAACGCTTGCTGAACTTGGAGGCTCTAGACGAAGATCGTCGATCTTCCTTACAGAACAACGAGGAAACTAAAAAACGATCCAAGGCTACCTTTCATCGCCATGTCAACCTTCACTCATTTCGTGAAGGCAACCTTGTCCTGGCTTACGACATCGCTCACGATACCTTTGGCCACGACAAATTTGAGTCACTCTGGCATGGCCCATACATTATCCAGCATTGCCTCACCAAAGGCGCATACATCTTGGCCTCCCCTGAAGGCCTCTCTCTCAAAGAACATGTCAACGAGTTATACTTAAAGAAATTTTATGCTTAAAAGTAGTCATTCTACTTTAGGTTATTTTCTTTTCTAGTGTTTTTAATCTTTGTTTTCCATCCTTCACGTCTAAACTATCATTTGTGCTCTTGACAGATGCCTCCTCCACCAGCCTACCACTTCGGTTACGCCGACGGCGCTAGCCGTTGGACTCAAAATCTCGCTTCGGCCGCTTGGGCTCTCTACACCCCCTCACATGAAATGCTCCATTCGGGCGGCATATGTTTGGGTTCAACGACCAACAACCAAGCCGAATACACCACTGTCATTGGCCTCCTGGTCGACGCCCAACATCATCGTATTTTTCACCTTAGCATCTTCCTCGACTCTCAACTAGTCGTTCTCCAACTCAACAATGTGTATCGCGTCTGTGATCAATGCCTCTTTCGCAAATACCTGCAGGTTAGGCTCTTATCTCGACATTTTGATTCCATTACATTTACACATATTCCACGACAATTGAATCAAATTACAAATAACCTAGCTAATATTGTGTTAGACTGGCATATATCACATCAAGCTACACATACATAAAACATATAACACAAGCCTGTCGCGGCATATATATAGAATAGACGTCATCAAAACATTAACCAAAAACATGTAAACACCACATAGATCTCAAAAATGTATACTCATGTATATATAAAGGTCCCCAGTGCCATCTGAATGTTTACATANTATATATATATATATATATATACACAAGTATCTGCAGGCCAATGCAGCACCTCGGTACAAAATGGGCTCACCAGCCTATATACAAAAAAATAGATATATGTACATCAAATACATCAGAGCACCACTCACGGTGCCTCTAGCACACCACCGCCTGCTCCTCCCTCAGGCGGTGGCAGCCCACCACCACCTGCCCCAGGAGGTGGTGGTCCCCCCCCTGTCGGCCCCTCCTGCCCCGGCGGCAGTCGACTGGTCGTCAGCGCCACAGCCACTGTTTTTCATCGTACTATGGCTCGCCATGGCGGTAGCACCCCCACACACTGCTCCAGGAATGTCTCATCCTAGATACGCGACCATATGCCCTCAAGCACATCCTGTAATACCGTCTCCATACGATGGCGTATGTCCTCAAAATCAGCTCCGGCCGCCGTCGGAGGAGCATGTGATGGCCCAGCACCAGGGTCATCAAATCAGTGCCTCCTCGCTACCCTCTCAGGCTGAGCTGGTCGCACCACGGCATCATCACGTCGACGTCTCTCTCCCCGTGATGGTCTCTCCGGCGCTCTCTGCAACTCCACCTCGCGCCCGCGAGGTGCCACATTTGCACATGAAAACAAACACCCGATAGTATCAGCATCTATATCAAAAAACATAAGGCATGCTATCTCAAAAAACACAAAACATACATATCAACATCATCAAATCAACATACCTTGATGGTCAAAAACCTCCCTTGGAGGTAGCACCATGTCTGGGTCATCCCGGAAGTCAACCCCGACATAGGGGTACCGAAGTATCACCTGCGGCATCTGTCGCCATACCTGCGCCGCCTCCGCAGTAAAAAAGTGTCCACCCTTGCCACCACCATGACACAACAACATGGTCGACCACCGCCTCAATCGAGGCTCACGTGCCCCAAGCGCACCCAATAGAATCCTCGGGTGCAACAACAGCACCCTCTCTAGGAACCAAGCCACCAGGATGGACCCAAAGGCAAAATCACCCATATGAGTAGACCAACAGTGGTCCAACTGCACCACCATCCTCGCATGCAGAGTCAATCCCCAGGGGAACTGCTCATCAGCCAGTACTCTCCCCAGCACCAACAACTGGCCCCCACTAATCCGTTGGGTCGCCAGTGACCCATATACTCTCACAATCATCGCTACTATACAACGATGCGCTAGGGAATCTATAGGCCCCATGCTCACAACCGTCCCGGACATAAAGTTTCGACATGAACAATATCTCCAGCCAATGGTCGCTAGGCCCAGATCCCTCGGTAACATCGGCTCCGCCGGTAGGGGAACTCCCCGAAACGGAAGCCCAGTCAAGAAGTACACATCCTCCACCGCAGTGAAGGGGATCTACTCTCCTCGCACAAGGAAGCAGTGGAGCTCAGGACTCCACATCTGAATCAGGAACTGCAAGAGATACTCCTGCGCCCGTATCAACGGGCACTCAAAGAACTTTAGCATCCCACGGGCTGCCAAAGTCACTCACACACCTGGGTCCTCAATCGCCACAGTGTCTCGTAGCTGGGACCAATCTCGCTCTCGCCAACCCACCAGCATCGTGCAAACTGTCCACCTGCAGCCACAACCAAGAGTCTTATATCAGCCCACGAGACCATCAACAACATCACAAAGATCAATTTACACCCATCATCTTTGCCTCTAAGGCGCGGTTGTTTCAACCCACAGGTGCGCACACATGCGCGCCTATTCACTACACAGGCGCTCACGTATGCACACCTGTTCGATTCACAGGCGCGCACTGGTGGGAGCCTATCCACACCACAGCCGTGCACAAATGCACAGCTATACAGCCCACAGGCACGCACCTAGTGCACGCCTTTAATTCCCTCACCAACGCCCTCGTGCGCGTCTATCCGGTGGGCAAGTGCAGACGTATGCGTGCCTACTTTCGGATCGCCCACACATGTGGGGCCCACATCCCCAAAATCCCTCTGTACGGCCCTCCGTACAGCCCCTGCCCAAAAAATGAAATCCTATTTCTATGCAGAATGATCAGACTACTAACCTGACGCTCGCTAATCGCCAATCGGATGCCTCGTCCTCTCTGAATCTCCAAATCTCCTCTGAAAACTGTTCGTCCAGTCACTATCGTAGTAGGTACAAATGAGGTGGCAATGTGGGCCCTACAGCTATATATAGGCCTTTTTCCAAACTTCCACTCACCATTTTGGGAGCCCACGATGTCCATTTTTCGATCCATCTTCAGCCACGGGATCAACATCCCGTCATCTACATCACAACAGTCCCTGGGCCTCTTTTCATCCTGAGCCCCCGGGGCACCTTTTTTTCATACCCTAGTCAAGTACACATGCGCATATTCACGCTTATCAAATACATACTCATATCTTTGATTCTCTTCAGATATTGTTCACTTTGGGTATTTGGTTTTCATGTGTGCAAGTACTTGATCATCATACATCGGCACAACCCCTTTAGGTATATACTCAGCACTGGCATGTAGTCTTTACCTCTGTATCACACTTACATTTCCAGTCACACCCTCTGACATTTGCCTCTAGGGTCCCCCTTCCCGGCTCTGCAGTACCCACACCTCCATTTGCATCTTCGGTACTGTCACCCGGTAGCATTCTTACCCACATGAGTTTTCCCATTCATAGCACCTTCTGACACTTCTGACACTCATGTTGTTTTTTAAAACCCTTTAGGGATGGGAGTCTCGATAGTTTTTCATCATGTCATGAATCAACCACATACTCCTTCTCCTCATTTTTCTAGTTTTCCCACATGGACTCCCATATTATCTCTTCACGGTTCTATTTTTTGCCTCCACCTCCGCAGTATCATGAACCCTCCATTTCATCCACAATCAGTTTGCCTATCTGCAAATCTCCCTTCATTTCACCTACCTCATACAGAAACTCATCAATGGGGCCCCCACCCTTCATCAGCTTTCTGAGCAAATTATGCCCTGCATGGGCCACCCATATCACACTGGGGCACCCATTTCTGTATTTGTACATTTCTCCTCAAAATTATTCGTTATTTATTGTACAAACGCCTTTATTTCCAATCATTACATTCCCTTTTTGTCGTCACCTTTGGGTGACCTACTTTCCTTTTTTGGCCAAACGCAACCCATGTCACCCTTGGTTGGGGCACTACTTTTCATCCACCCTTGCTAGCATCGTCCATATCTTCAAAGTGCCCCACAGGTCACTTACCTCTGCCCTCTGAATTTGTTCACCTTGACCCACCTCTGGCACAACTTATCCTCGGTCTTGTCGTCCCCCTGACACTTGACCTCGTTGAACGGTTGCGGCCACTTTTTCTCTCACACATACTCCAACCAAGGGAAGTCTTGAGTCTTCCCACATCTTGACTTCGTCCATGTACCTCTGCCACTTCCTCACCTCAGTAGATTTCACGGAGCCATTTGCTTCTGGGAGTCGCATTCCCCTTTTTGTTGACATCAGCACAGTTTTCCAGAAGTGCGACAGTATCTTGATTCTCATTCTCCACTCAATAAGAGATCTCAGACGGCACAGGGTGAAACACCATTGCTCCCTGCTGTCGTTGACCCCCATGACATTCGACGCCAACACTTTCTCATGTTATGGTGGGTCTTACTTTGGGACTATTACAGTTATTTCTCTCATTTGCCGACGACCTCTGAACTTGGCAGGGCTATCAATGCCCACATCACCGCTGCTACTTATTACCGCGATCGCTGCCTACTATTCAAAATATGTTCATTTATAGAATTGTCTTATGCCTTTATCACAACCGCCCCATAGGGCGCTGCAGTTGTCTACACCAAGACTTCCGTCATCTTTTTCATAGTTATATGACACGAGCATGGGGCATGCCCGCCTCGTTTGTACACAGTTTTATATTTTACACACCTCATAGAAGGTCGGGTCCTACCGATTCCTTTTTCCCTCCAACGGATCGCTCTGGACGACCCCACTATTTCTCTCTCTTACAACAACATTCTCAGTAGAAGAAACATTGATGGATTTCGGCTATACGTATGCTCCTAACCTCATCCATCAGGGGGCATCTGTTATCACTGAAATTTCGTCAGCACATGGTTACAAGAACTCAGCATCGTCAAACAATTATGAAGTCATTCATGGACCTGAATTAATACCACAGCATTCAAAAAAGGTCAAAAACTATACAAAGTAGTGAAAATTTGAAGAGCGCTATGCAGACATTGGGCGCACGCGCGCATGTGCAGAACAGGAATGCAGAGATCGCACACAGGCGCACGATGCGCGACTGTTAGCGCAAAAATCCATGCACCTACTAAACGATGCATTTATGAGAGTGGTCGGCCTCCCACCCACTTATGGTTCATCTCCCAAGCCGATTTGACCCTCAAATCCAGACTGGATCCGAGTGGTGGGCTGGTCAAAGACCTAAGAATGCCCTAAATGGCCTCTTTTCACACTACAAAGCAGTTAAACAATAACCCAAATCAATGCTATAAAAAGCCATGAATGCACCTCATTTTCTCAAGGAATTCAAAGTAATGTTATGCTGCCTCTATTGTTTTTAGGACTCCATCCTTGTCAAGAACATATTGGCACCATTACATTGGACAATCCACCTCACCATTGAGTGGATTTGTAAAGAGTTCTTTCATCACCATTTTCAATTTTTCTTTGTTGTAAGAAGAGCTAGCTAGCGAGGGTCCAAGAGCCTTCCCTTGGAGGAAGAAGGGACTCATAGTCCCCTTTCTTCTTGGTGATTTTTTTTCACTAATAGATCAGCCTCAAACATTGGTGACATGGGTCTTTTGGTTCTTTTTGTTTCTATGTCCCTATGCTCATGAATTTAGTTTTTATTGCATCTCTTAGTTTAATTCTTAATTGTAGTTTTTATTTTCTTTCCCTAGCTCTCTTCTCTACAGCTGTCCTGCTCAGCAGACCCAACTGAGCTTGCAAGCACCTCTATTTTTCTCACCAAGGTGACGAACGAGGCGCAACAAAGAGGAAAGAAGTGCTGACACAAGTGAAGCAGAAGGTGAAGTCAACAATACTTTACCCCAAGCGATAGTGGTGTGGAAGGATCCAAACAATAGTAGTCAAAAGAGTGGACCTAATCCTGGTCCCAAAATGGCCAATCAAGATAGTACGTTGAGATTTCCCATGTTCCATGGAATGGGTAAGGATGATGTTGAGCAACACTAGTTCAGCTGCGAAGCAATATGGTCTAGAAAGAGAGTTACATACGAGGCGACTAAGATTGCACAACTTGAGACTACATTTAGGGATTGGGCCTTGACATGGTACATGGAATATAAGGCTACTGCGCCATCCAGATAGGCGAGGTCCCTGGACACGATCAAACAATACCTTCTTTAGGAGTTTCATAAGCCCAAGTATCAGTCCCAATGCATTACAAAAATCAAGGAAATCAAGCAAAAAGAAGGGAATATCATCTAGGATCACGTCCAGCAGCTCAAAATATTGTTGGATAGGCTAACGTTCCATATCTAGGACGTGAAACACAAAGAATGGTTTATTGCAGGATTTCTCCCCCATATCTGAGTTGCGCTCACCCAACAAAGGTTGGTGACTCAGGTCAAGGAATTCAAGATTGTGTGTGCTTGGAAGCCACACCTGGAGGTGAAAAAACACTGATTGGGTTGGCGTACGTTTAGTCATAACTAACCAACCTAACAATACAGTTGCAATATATGGCCAAGGCTAAAGTCATGCATGAACATGTGTGGTGAAATACATGCCGCTCAGAAGGGCATTGACGAGATGAATGCTCGATCCTTCCAAATTATGTGGAAACTAGTGTGCCGAGTCCATATCCATATGGACAGTCGGAGTAGTGTGAAATATGCTAACAATGGGGCCATGTGCCACCTAGGTGCCCCACCTTACAGAAGTACCAAGAAACAAGTCACACCCCCTTCTGTAAATTCTGTAAGTACGTCGACCATGATATCAATAGTTGTCGCTCCCTCCAAACGATGCCAGATAATACCTAGGATGCATTCCGGGTACAAGAGGAACAAAAGGGTGGTGAGCATGGGGGCAACAATAGAGCCAGATGTCAAGGAGCACCTTGAGGTGGGTATGGATGTGATCATGGAAGATGATATGGTGGAGGAGGCGACAGACCCCCACATACTTTAATTGCGGTAAGATTGGTCATGTCTCACGGTTTTGCACTAAGTCACGTGTGCTCTATGCATACTATTATAGTCCTGAACATGTAACCAAGGATTTTCTAGACTTGCTGAAAAAGTGGGAGGACAAGAAGGGTAATTGTAACATGGTACATGACGAGACGCAAAAAAACAAGAAGAAGAAGGGAGAAGTGAATGCCCAGGTAGTAACCCGTGGAGGGGCGAAAACATGGGAAGACTTCGAGCACGAATAAGGTTTGGGTCAAAAAGTAGAAGGAAATATCAGAAAGGACCCCCAACCCCCTCCTAAGTTTGATGCGGCTAACCATAAGCAGTTTCTACGCGATGCGCAACGAGCCTTGGAGAAAGAACAAGCGCATGAGGAGCTGCAATGCATGACTCATAGGTCTCTTGAAGAGGCACGGGTCTGGGAGGACGCTCAGAGGACGACATAGATGTTGCTAGAAGAAGCATGGATTTGCGAAGAAGTACAGTGGGCGACACAGAGGTTGTTGGAGGAATCACATGCACACAAATAATTACATTGCGCAACACATAGATCTTTGGAGGAAGTTCATGTGCGCAAAGAAATCCACGTGTCATCCAAATATCAATAGAAGAAGCACAAAAACATACTATGCTGCAATGCACTGAGAATGAAGCATATGAACAATGCCAAGAAGAGTTACAATGCGCAACGCACGCATAATCCTTATGCGACCTCGGTTGCATGGAAAAAGTAGAAGATAAATTCAATACCTTCTTGCATTTTTGTTTACATTTGCTAAGAGATCCAAAACCCGCGAGTAAGTTGACTAAGATGTTAACTACTTGCATGAAATAACAAGGAGAGGATACCACCATTTTGGCTTTGTTGCGAAAAAGGGATGTTTGCCAGGTCAGCAAGAAAACATGCACTGGTCGAGAGTTTAAGATGACAATAGAACTTGGTGGGTATGATATGGATGGAGTCACGTTGGATCTAGGATTTGACGTGAACATTTTAACCAAGAAATCATGGGAAGTGATGGGGAGACCAAAGTTGATCTGGTCATCCATTTAGCTTCTATTATCCAACCAGTATAAGATCTACCCAATCAATTGGCTGAAGCAAGTTGAGGTAAATATAGGAGTAAAAACAAAGGCCGACTTTGAAGTTATTGAAATCATGGATGAGTTGGATCCCTACCCTTCATTGTTAGGAATCAACTGAGATTTTGATAATAATGCAGTGTTGAATTTGAAAAACCGCCAAATGTCATTTGAGACTGACACCTTATGCATGGTCATGCCACTGGACCCATATGAAGGTGACCACTACAATGAGTCTTTCGATGAGGATGCACAAATCTCGACAATTGAAAATGTTTACAAGGTCACGAGGCACAGGGGGGACTACATCAACCCCACATCAGACAAATAATTAAGTTGGAGAAGTGTTAAGTCATATGACATGAATTTTGAAGATGCCTTAGATAGATGGAAAAATAAGTTGTATGAAGTCTCAACCAGGAAGAGCGCCCAAATCACAAAGGCAGTGTGATGGATAGGGTTAGAACTTTATTATTCCCCGCGGTTTGATGGTACTGGACCAATACAGACATTCCTGATCCAAATGGAGAAGATCGTCCTCACAGAGAAGAGTCCCTATGCCATGGATTTTGTGGTTCACAGGACTTGGCACGATGAAGGGCGATTCATCGCTCGAATATTTGGAACTCGGAGAAGGAATCCAAGTTCATACAAGTGTGTTTCTATCCCATCGTCAACTTTGGACTGTCCAACTGATATAAGGGGACTAAGGATCCTCAGGAACATATCTCCTTTTTTGAACAATATTGGACTGCTAAGAACATCCCTCAAGCCCAATGGGTCCATCGGTTTTTACATACCATGGATATGGTCCCTCCAAGTTGGTACATCCAAGAAGAACTCCGAAGGAAAACACATGAGTGCACGCATATGAATTCCCAGTTCCTGTCGACATTCTGGTTCACTTCAGATGCTCCAATTCTCAACAAAGCTCTTGGTAAGGTTAAGGAATTTATTTTTCATTGGCAACCAAAATATACTAGTACATCGGTAGCCTTCTCATATCACCAACCGGTGGCCAAGATAAAAGAAGCAATCCATTGTTGGAAGATCGATACAGACAACATTGACAATGACGATCTCTATGGCATCCATATCTGAGAGTCCAAAGGAGAATGTTATCTAGAGGGAAGGGTAGTTGAGACCACCATGTCGGATTATAATTGACCTACAAAGACTAATAAACACACTATTGGGACAGAGGAAGCACCAAAGATGAACATTATCAAGGGTTACGGGGACAAGGAGACCTCACCTAGGTGGTTGATCTCCTGAAAGAGTATGAAGACTTATTTCCTAGAAGTTTTTATGAAATAAAAGGCATCGCGGGATTCTTAGGAGCTATGAAGAACCAACTTAAACCTAATACCAAGCCAGTCAAGAGAAGACCCTACCGTCTAAATCCTATATATAAATAAAAAGTGTGGAAGGAGCTAGATAACATGATGTATGTCGGGATCATTGTCCTTGTTGAGGAATATGATTGGATCAATCCCATGGTCGTTCAACCAAAAAATACCAGGGAAATTCATATATGCATTGATATGTGGAGTGTCAATGCAGCGTATCTCCATGACCCATTCCCAACTCCATTCACATATGAGGTACTGGAAAATGTTGGAGGCAGGGAAGCCTACTCCTTCATGGATGGTTTCTTCGGATATCATCAAGTTCGGATCACAAAGGAAGATCAGGCCAAAACCACCTTCACAACCGAATGGGGGTCCTTTGCATATACAATCATGCCCTTCGGATTAAAAAATGCCTATGCAATATTTTCTCGGATAACGGTTGCATCGTTCAAGGAGTTTATCCATAAGTTTTTTGAGGTACACTAATTGGATGATTGGACTGTGTTTAGTCTAGTAAAATACTATATACAAGCTCTTCGGCTAATCCTTGATCGATGCCAGCAACTGCAAATCTCTTTGATTTTGAAGAAGTGCATATCTTTTACTCCCTTTGGTATATTTCTCAGCCATTTCGTGTGTAAAGATGACTTGCTAGTCGACACGACCAATATTTTCGCCATCCTAGATATGGTAGCCCTTACTTCAGTTCGAGGGATCCGCGCAACATTGGGACATACTAAATACTACAGGAAGTTCATCTAGAATTAGGCTGAGATCATGGACCCATTGGAAAGGTTTCTATGTAAAGATATTAAGTATGAATGGACATCAGAATGCCAACAAGATTTTGACACCCTGAAGGAAAAACTAGTTACGACACGCATTTTGATTTTCCCATATTGGTCCAATATCTTACATGTCCATGTGTATGCTTCGTCTGTCACGTTGGGTTTCTTCCTATCCCAACGGAGGGAAGGAAATATCGATCATTCAGTCTACTTTGCTAGTCGAAAGCTATCTAATGTTGAGCATAATTATATTACGACTGAGTGTGAAGGCCTGGCTATGGTATATTCCCTGCAAAAATTCAGCCACTACTTGTTAGGGTCTATCTTCACATTCTTCACTGATCATTCCACCCTCAATTATTTAGTTAACAAACCAATGTTGGGTGGTCGTATATGCCGGTGGTTTCTCTTATTTCAATAATTTGACTTTGAGGTTGTAGTAAAACCAAACAAATACAATGTGGGGTCGGATCACTTATCGTGCATTGAGATGGGGGAGGATGTGAATAGCCTTGACGATGAGCTTCCCGATGAAAAACTATTTAGTGTTGAAGACATCCCATATCAACTGGATGAAATAGATGAATTCCTTATTTTCATACAAACTCCCAGGAATATACTCTCGCACAGTTTTGCCAACTGGTGACCCACAGTGTTGATTATTAGTTGATTATTGGGCAGTTGTAGAATTTGGGTGTGGATGGAATCCTATGTCATTGTGCTTTGGTACATGAATGAAATTCCATCCTATATGAGGCACATGAAGGAATTTTTGGGGTCCATAACGTTGGCAAGGCCATTGCACACAAGGTTCTACGTGTCGAACTCTAGTGGCCCTCTCTCTTCAATGATTCTAAGAATTACTGTAAGCACTGTGATCTATGTCAACGGGTGGGAAATCCCTGCCAACGAGATGAGCTCCCCCTCTTCCTAGTGACTGCACTTGAACCCTTCGAAAAATGGGCCATTGACTTTGTTAGACCTATCAATTCACCTGCATGGCGCGCTACATTATCACTACCACAGAATATCTGACAAGATAGGTTGAATCCATGTCAGTCAAGGGTTGTAAAACCAAGACTGCAACGCGCTTCATTTTTTACAATATTATCACCAAATTAGGATGTCTATGCCTATTGATGAGTGACCACAACTCACACTTTCTGAACGAGACTATCCAACAACTCACTCGGGAGTTCATGATCCATCACCAGAAGAGGACTTTGTATCATCCTCAAGAAAATGGTATGGTTGAAGCTTTCAATAAGATTTTAGAACATTCCTTAACCAAAGTTTGTAATGTGTAGCATGATGACTGGGATCAGCATATCACCATAGTTTTATGGGCTTACCGAACCACGTGTAAAAGGTTGACTAAGCACACATCTTTTATATTAGTCTATGGGAAGGAAACATTCATGCCATTAGAATTTGTGGTTTCGAGCCTCCGAGTTGCACTCGTGAGTCATGACTGATGATCAGTCCCCCCAACACAAGATAGACGAGCTTATGGAACTCGAGGAAGACCATATAATGGTAGGATTCAACCAAGTAGTGGAAAAATACAGACATAAGTCCTGGCATGAACGTAACATTCACCAGAAAATCTTACAGCTGAGATATTTAGTTCTCTTATATGAAAAAAAATATTCCTAGCATCTCGGTATGATCCGGATTATTTTCGGAACGAAATGAAAGCAGATATATTACAATGTATACACATAAAATTTTCCATAAACAAAGAAATACAACAATACATGATTTCTATTAATGCAAGAAATGTGCAAACACTGTAAAAATACAGAGTGCAAGACTCGCTAGAATGGTGGCAGTTTTATCTCTGAGAAGAGATGTGACGACTACACTCATTCGCAAGAAGATGATTACATTGAGGCTTTCCCCATGTCATCTCTACAATATGGCATGTACACCACTGTATACAACATATTATCGTAGTTGCAGATATTGTTGCTCTACTGGAACACTGCACAAATGATCCTTGGACCTGTCCATTTCTTCTCATCGATCTCTAACCAGATGTATCCATCTCTATCCATGATGCTTCTCTACTACACAATGCTTTAAATTCATCTGAGAGACTTTTATACTCTACTTGTTCCATGAAGGAAATTCTTTTTGCAACAATTAACTCCACTCATGTTCACCTGTTCAGCCTTTTCTATCCACATTTATGAGTGTCCTGGATTCTCGGCCTTTGTTCTCTGATCTTTTATTATTGCAACTTCATTTTTATTCCATGTTTCATTTACTCTTCTTGTCATATTGTATGAATCATTTCTCATTAACTATCTCCTTGAGTTCCAACAGTCTTGGGCTTTGTGGTCAAATCCACCACAATTGTAGCATCTCATAGTGTGACAATGTGCAACAATATGTCCAACAAGATTGCATTTCCAACATCTTACAATGTTGTTGAACCTACCAACATATTTTCTTCCATGATGCCTACAATCCAAGGCTTTATGACCATATTAATTACAAGAAAAGAAATGACCATTAAAAACACTTTCATACCTTCCCCTTTGACTCATCCTTGAAGGTGTCCCTCTTCTAAACTTTATTTGAGGTGTAGGAGTAGCTTCTTGATGTCTTCCTTGATCTGATCTTCTGAATATTATAGTTTTTCTTTCACTCTTTGAACATGAAGGACCTATATCAAACCTGCTTTCAACCTTTACAAATGAAGGACCTGCATCATACATGTTTTCACCCTTTACAAATGAAGGACCTGCATCAGACTTGCTTTCACCCTTTACAAATGAAGGACCTACATCAAGCTTCATAGGAGTACCAACTTCTTCCTTGTTGTAGCCAAGACCAAATTTATCATTTGGTGATCTTTGACTATCCAAGATCTCATCCAAGATCATAGAGTTGTTCAAGAACTTGACATGGGTGTTTGAATTCTCAACTTTCTTTCTAATATTCACAACTTCTGCTTCCAGCTTATGACATGATTCTTCCCTTTCATGCAACTAGTTCCTCACTACCTCCTCTCTTCATTTGGCTTTTCAAGTTGGTTCTTCATATTGACATTTCTTTCTCTTAGTTCTTTTAGATCTGCAAGGTTTCTGCTAAGCTCATCATCTTCCTTCTTCTTTTCTTTTGCTTGACTGATTTCATTCTTCAATCTCTCGATCTCCTCTTCTTTTTATTCTAATTGAATATCTTGCTCAGATATGACCTTTTCATTATCTTTAATCATTTCCTTTATTTATAATATATTATTTTGATTCTTTTCAAGAAATTCTTTAGTGTACTCATGAAGATAGTTATAGTCTAAATCACTATGGTCATAGTTGTATTCAACAAAACCCTAATCAACTTTTTGTTTAATATTTGATAGTTCTTCTTCTACTTATTCCATGGGATAAATGATAACATAACTTTCTTCTATTGTATTTGAATATTCTTCTTTACTTGCAAGGG
>ML796257.1:27221-38889 GCA_009831015.1 Picea engelmannii | reverse complement strand
AAAATGTTCAGAAAGGAACATTTGGAGAATGTGCCAATGTCACCTCACGCAATGTTCGACCCACTGATAAGCCTCTTGTAATTTGTTCGATATGAAAACATCGTTCCAGGTTGTAATGAATTCGATTAAGTTTCTCTTCGTTTCGCAATCGTTCGATACTAGGAAAATATCCCATCACTGGTGCGCGGTCCACACAATATTTGATGCAGACTGTAATCTGTGTAGCTTATGTAAGCATGGACATCGTTTCTATTTCTACCGCGGGCGGGCACAAGCCATGATACGATTTTGATCCAGATGCCTTCTTCTTATTCAAAATATACCCACAATGGCTAGGTTAACACGCTTCACCACAAAATTTAGGCGGATAATTGCCTTCAATGTTCTACAACGGAATAATCTTCTTGAAACCTATGTTTTTCTTTTTATTTATTTTCTTTTTCTCTTTGTTGAAATTTGTCTTTATGTTGAAATTTTAAAAGAATGAGAGGATTGAATGGAACCAAAAATCCAACCCAAAAACTTCAATAAAAAAAAAAAAAGAAAAGGGCAGTGCTCAACATAGTGTTGGAGCTGTCAACAAATGTGCTGGAAAGAGAAGGATAATGTGCATAAGTAAGAGAAAAAACAACCAAAACATGAAAAGAGAGACACAAGATGTGTGTGCACATAGACTACAATTATTAAATTACAAAATGATGCTCGTAAGCTAAAGAATGATCTCTTGGCTTAACAAAGTCACTCTAGGTATATTTTACAAATGAGGTTGAATTTTGTATTTATACACAACTCAAGTAGGATGTCCTCCCAAGAAGGGTTATAGGCCCGCATAAGTGAGATGCACTTGTCAAGAGGGTTATTGACCCTGTTACCCCCCGCCTAGGAGTAACTAAGGAGATGATGTCTCGAGACCCGCAGGTAGCAAACATGGAGTGTCGAGAGCCAAATGACCAGCTAAGCCCACATTGGACAGACAGAGCCCCTCCTCTCCACCACACATCACCATTCATCGTCAATAGCATAGCAGCATCTGCCACACCAGTCTGGCCCAGAAAGGACAGCAGGGCTAGCTTCATGAGGTAACAAGTCCAATCTCATGGTAAGTGTCACTTTAGTAATTAAAGCATTTGAGCATGTTGCAAAAGGTCATTTCTTGATTATGAAACATTTACTTGGAAATTATATCTTTTTCCTTATTTCACCTTGGTGGTTGACATGGTATCCTACTAAGTTGGTCACCCTCAGGAAAAGGGTTGCTACTTGGGGGTCTCCTTGAAAGGTCATCGTACCATTCCCACTCATACTTACTACGTCCCACACTTCTTCCCCTTTGTTTCCTCATCTTTTGGGTTTTGGGGTTTATTGACCCCAAGAAGGGCTTTTACCTCATTCCATGGGAAGAAGGGGCTGAAGGCCCAGAGGTGTTGCAACTAGCACTGTAAAAGTCAAAAACCATAATTTGTCCTTCTAGATGCTCGCCCTAAGGTCCTCAAAGCCATGAAATGCTTCTCCATAAAAATGAAGGACCTTTAACAAGAAAATAAATATAAGTGTCGTGCTTGATGGGGGAATGCATTGCAGTGTCCTTTAATTTCCAGTGCATATGGCACTCAATGTGTTCTAACTTCGGCATTGCAATGCTCTTTTTCTTTCCATTGCATATAGCACTCAATGTTCGGACCATAGAAAATGAAAGGCAAATAAAAGGCTTGGAAAAACGTTGCATTAAAAACAAAGAGATGCAGTGCACCCTCCACAAATGCACCCATAAATGAGACAATATGATCCCTTGATATGTCAAGAACCCCATACCCAAGAGTACTTCCCTCCAATCCACCTCATATTCATTGCATGGTCTAAAGAGGGTCTTCTTGAGAAACATTCCTTGACTTGGAGATTGGCCTACCCAATAGGGCACCCTGACACCCCTCCCATACCTAAATTTGGCAAAGTTTATAAGGTCTTTGAGCATTTGTTTAATTTGAAAAGGGAGGACTTAATGCACTTGTTTGGGTGGTTCTTTTTGTTGATGTTTTTTGTAGCAGCGAGAGGTATTCACCTTCGGGACAACTTTTCTTAGAGATGAAGATGTCAAGAAGTCAAAGGAAACCATTAGAAGAACCCAGAAGAGAAGTCGGCCCCACAGAATAATAATAAAGAATAAATATCATGCTTCAGAAGTAAAATCGGCCCCACAAGAAAAAGACAAAGTGAAAATATAATTTCCAAAAGACAAGTCGGCCATACTTGAAGAGACACTTGTTCAGAAAAGACACTTGCCTAGACCAATATAAATAAAGGTGACACCTTCCTCATTTGTCACACACGTTTCACTCTGCAATCCTAGTGCAAGTTTAATGGAGAGCAACAGTTGCAGCAGCCCAACGAAGAAGGAAGGAAGAAGGGCACAGGTTGGCTAGGGTTTCCTCATAACCATCGCTAGGGTTTATCTCTATTGTCTTGGTGGTGCACTGGTGGAGGCCAGATAGTCTAGTGCTCTGGCTAGGGTTTGCTACATTTATATTATTGAGTTATTTCTTATGAAGATAAGTACATATTGTTCGGATTCTTCTTTGTTGGTTTGCTCTAGTGGATAGAGCTTGCTCATGGTTATATTGTATTGGCAAGGATATTCTCTCTAAAGAAAAGTTTGTTGGGTTTTCTCCCCTTGTGTAGAAGGGTTTCCCAGGATAAATATTTGTGTTTTCTTGTGCTTGTTTATACTTTCATTATATGATTATTGAATGCTAAAAGAAGATTAAGTTGTTATGGTAAATCTAATGCTAACTAATTTTATAAAAATTCAACATGGTTTAAGAGCTAGCTACCTTCAGAACAGTCTAATCACTAGAAGGAAGATCGAGAGATTTACAATAGTGCTGCAATTTTCCACTGCTCAAGACCTAAACCTTGTCAAGATTGTTGAGAAACCTATTGGAGGACACAGAGATCAATGTTGCCATAGATCAACTCACTATAGCCACCCCCTGGTGGTCTCATATTACAACTTGGTAAAAGTTGAAATTTCTCGTTGCAGTTGCAGTTGTAGTTGCAGTTGTCAATTAAAGTTGCAGTTACAATTGTAGTTTCCAGTCGCCAGTTGCAGTTGCAGTTGCCAGTTGCACAAACCTTGAGATTAGAAGACAAGTCGGATGGTGCTACGAACCTCTAGGTATGCACTTGTATATGTTTTTCAAATTTTATTATCTAGAAAAACATGAATGTGTTTGCAAGGGATGTACAAGGGACCTTGGTCCAAACAACAATATGTAGATCCAAAGGGATCTCATATTCAGTGCATTCAGAAAAAAAGTGCATCCTCCCTAAAAGGATAAGACTTTAGGTTTGAGTGTTTAAACCGATATGCCTCTAACTGTGTAGATTTTATGGCATTATTGTGATCTTATGGACATCTAGTTGCATCTTGATCTATTGAAGTTATGATATTTATGCTAACCACTTAAGACTAGAGATGCACTTGTTTGCAAGCCAAGTTGATCTCTCCTCTAGGAGATATTCTTGTTTTGTTGTTTGTCCCAAGCAGGTTGTCTTGTAAATTCCATGAAGATTACCATGGAGGCAGGTCACCAGTGATAGCTCTAAGAAGGAGCTATAGTGATGGTTGTAGAAGGCAACATATTAGATAGTCTATAGTTTGAGACATGAAGCAGTCTAATCGGACAAGGAGTTGTGTACATGATAGTATTCATTCATGTACTGAAGGAGAAGAGCATGCAGTTATTGTTGATTTTTCAATAAGCTAGGTTAAGCATGAATTTCATTCCATTTTAGCATTTGTCTTAACCATAAACAATAATGTTGCAACAACCAAGATTACAAGAAGAAACACCATGCACAAGAACACAAGAAGTATCCTGGGAAACCCTTCTCAACAAGGAAAGAAAACCCAACCAAATCCTTTGTTATATTCTTCAAGAGAAAGACCTTCACCACCAATAAGACCTAGCACACAAGAGGGTGCTCAAACCCTAGAAGACTAGCGCCCAAGAGAGGTGTGCACTTTCCCCAAGAAGGTGTACTTGCTGAAATTTCCAAACTCACATGAAAGATATGATTCCACAATGGGGAATCTACCTTTACTTATATTAGACTTGACCTATCAACAGAAGTGTCTATTGGCACAACAGGGCCGACCTCTCTAAGTCACATTATAATTAATATTAACCAGATTAATTATCTTTTACATTTATTATTAATCATATTAAGGTGGGGCCGACCTATACCCTTTACATTACAATTAGGGTTATAGGCAGGTCTGACTCTTGAACAATATAGCAAGGGATCTTATACACCCACTAGTGCTCATCCACTGGGGGCACATCCATAGGGATGTCCATATCTCTGGTTCACTGCATTACACAAAAAAACCACTTCTTCACTAATGTTCAGCCACTAGGATCATGTTCACCTGTGCTTGTCCACAAGCACGTCCACTCAACATATATTCTTTCCCATTGCATTACACAGGAGAGTCATCTGAAGTTTCTCATCAACTCTTGTGCTCAAAGGAGGCTAATACATCATCTTCATTTTTGTTCTCATGACGATGCACCCAACACTTTGGTATTTCACATGTTCACCTTGTGCTCGGTCACAGGCACGTCCAACTCTGCAGATCTCCTTTCTCATTGCGTTACACAAGAGAATCATCTGGAGTTCTTCTCAACTCTCTGTAAGGAGGAGGCCATATCTACGTTCATGGTCTGTCTCAGATAGGAACCACACAACCCTCTCAGGGGCTTTCTCTCAGGTTTGTAAGATGGAGAATGTCTCATGTAGTTGTAATCATCAACACTCCCTCTCAGCTAGGGAGGCATTTTCCACCAGGCCAAGTCTCTCACGAAAATGCTCGAACTTTGTCTTCACAAGTGGTTTGGTGAAGATATCTGCGATCTGTTCATGAGTAGGAAGATACTGCACGTGTATTGTCTTCCTCTGCACCATGTCTCTGATATAGTGATACTTTATTTCAATTTGTTTTGATCTGTCATGAAACATCGAGTTCTCAAAGAGCTTTACACAGCTCTGGTTATCACAATGAATAGTAGTAGGATCCATCTCATGATCGAACAAGTCAGTCAGAAGTTTGTGAAGCCACACTGCTTCACGGACTACTACACTTAATGCAATGTACTCTGCCTCTGCGGTGCTTAATGCCACAGAGCTTTGTTTTCTGCTACATTAAGAAACCATGGCAGAACCTAAAGTGAAGCAACAACCGGAGGTGCTTTTTCTGTCTACTGGGCTTCCTGCCCAATATGCATCGGCATATCCTTCCAGGCTCAAGTCCACACTGGAGGTATATCTCAGGCCATAACCAATTGTGCCTCGTAAGTATCTCAATACATGTTTTGCAGCTATCCAGTGTGTTTGCCTCGGTTGGCTCTTAAACTGGCTAAGCACATTTACTGCATAGCAAATGTCCGGTCTGGTGTTAACCAGATACATCAGATATCCAATCAATTGTCGATATAAGTGTGGATCTACAGTATCACTCATTTTCTTCAAATCCATTACCATTGGAGTGGGCATGGATTTGCATTCTGTCGTGCCGAACTTTTTCAGTATCTCCATAGTATATTTTCCTTGACTCGGGAAAATCTCATATGGTCTATGCCATACTTCTAGTCCCAAGAAGTAGTGCATCAAGCCCAAATCCTTCATTTCAAATTTAGTAGTCAATGTTTGTTTGCATTCAGCAATGAGTCTCTCTGAACCGGTGAGAAAAAGGTCATCCACATATAGGACTAAAATCAAACATGCATTTCCATCAATGTGATAATATAAGTTTGGATCAACAACACTTTTGTTGAAGCCCAAACTCATTAGAAATCCATCCAGTTTCTCATACCAAGCACGTGGTGCTTGCTTTAAGCCATATAGGGATTTCTTCAACCTGCATACATGAGATCTTTCGTTGTGTACAACGAATCCTTCTGGTTGCTCAATATAAACTTCTTCCTCAATTTCACCACTGAGAAAGGGTGTCTTTACATCCATCTGATGTATCTTCCAACCCATGGAAGCAGCGATTGCAATGATAGATCGAATGGAGGTGTATCGGGCTACTGGTGCAAAAGTCTTGTCATAGTCAACTCCCTCTATTTGTGAAAACTCTCTGACCACAAATCTTGCTTTGTATTTTTCAATGCTTCCATCAGCAACATGCTTGATTTTATAAATCCATTTGGAAGTCACTACAGACTTTCCCTCTGGTCTTGGAACAACATCCCATACATCATTTTTTAATATAGATTGGTATTCTTCAGTCATGGCATCTTGCCATACTTGTTCACCTGAAGCTTCTCCATGACAAGTTGGCTCTGAGTCAACAATGTGGGTCATGGATGAAAGGTAGCTTGAGAATCTCTTTGGTCCTTTGCTCTCTATGGTTGTTCCTTGTGGGGCTTTATGCCCTTCTTCTTCTTGTAGAATTTGTCGGGCCCAAGCACATCTTTTATGTCCAACTGTAATATCTCTAGGTATGTTGCTTGGAGCAACTGAATCAGCTGGAACAACTGGATCTATTGGATCATCTGGAATAATATTTGTCTCCCTCTAAATTGTTGAAGGAGTAGAAGGTATTGTCTCACTATCAATTTCCATCTGAGCTTCGAATTCTTGAAATTTTGCAAGGACTCCATCCTTGTTCTTTAGAAAGTAAATCCAAGTTTTCTTGGAGTGATCATCTATGAAGAGTACATAGTATAAGTACCCATTTAGAGATGCAATAGTCATTGGCCCACATACGTCTAAATGTATCAAGTCCAAGATTTTCTTGGATCTATTTGTTAAAAATAATTAAAAAGTACCTAGGCAAGTGTTTCTCATCACCTAGGCGCATAAGGGGTGAAAAAGTGCCTAATGTGGACCCTAGTCATTTAAATTGTGAGATACAAATTAAAAGGTGACTTTATGACTTAAGTGAGGGGGTGAGTGAATAGACACTCAATCTCATCCACTCATCTAATCCAATCTCAACCATTGGATTAAGAGACTCTTCACCTACCACCATGAGGTCGACTAGGGTAGGAGGGCGCACCCTTTCTAGGGTTGATTGTTCATTATTGAGAGAGCATGAGAGAAGAGAAGAGGGCGAGCTGAAGGAGGCCGTTATCTGAGCTAGCATTCCAAGACAGCAAAGAGGCAAACTTTGGCACACATTTCGAGGAGAGAGTACAACCATTAATTGCGGGTCGAAATGTACGGATTTGGAGGGATGTACATCTTCAAAGTTGGCATAGAAATCGAGGCAAGGTACAACATTAAATGAGGGCCGTACTGTATGGATTTTGAGGAGTCTGTACTATCATTAACTACACAAAAATCGAGGAACAACGTACAAGAAGGGACACAGACCGTACTATATGGATTTTTATCAGTCCGTACTATTGTTTTTGCTGCACAGTTTTTGAGGTATTTTGTTGTGCAAATTTTTTGAGTTTTGGCACAGTTCCAAAGGCGGTCGTACTGTCGAGAAAATTGTTGTTGATGTTTGGCACAATTTTCGAGGTGTTTGTACAGTCAAATAGGGTTTAGAAATCGAGGAGTTGACCTGTGCATTACTGCAGGAAATTATGTTGTGAATTTCGAGGAGTTTGGCTTAGCATTTTTTAAGACAAAGCTTGGCATGATTTTCGAGATAAGTCTGTATTAAATTTTCGAAATTATTGACTGTTGTAAAAGACATTTCCTCTGACCTCAGAAATAATAAAACTCCCTCTCTCACTGGTTTTCCCCTTGTGGGTTTTTCCAGGGTCGTTGTTAAACCAAAAATCATTGTGTTAATTTTCTGAGTTTTATGTGTTGTTGATATACTCTTATTTATGCGTTAAACGATGTTCAGAATCCTCATGTTTTAGTTCTGAAAAAATATTTTATGATGAGTTTAATTGGTTGTCATAAAACTGGGTTTGGGCATTAAACATTAGCTGAAAAATCAGCGAGACTTGAGACTGGGTGGGGTCTGAAATTTTACATGGTATCAGAGTTGAGTCAAAGAGAAGTAGAAATATTTCAGCAAGTCAGAAAATTGGGACAACACTCACTTCACCGGACAAAACTTTGAATTTTTCATTTTTAGCAAAAATGGGTCAATGGCTACAGGTTTGAAGGTTGAGGACATAATTGATGGGGCAGCAAACTTTGGTGCTTGGAAAGAGATGATGATCTTGTTGTTGCAAGAAAATGAATTGTGGGACATTGTTGATAATTCTGCAACACATCCTGTGGTTGTAGCTACTCATGCTACTCTTCTTGCAGCATACACTAAGAAGTGTATCAAGGCTAAGAGGATTATTCTTGATGTCATCAAGGACCATTTGATTCATCCCTTGACAGGGAAGACAAATGCCTATGAGACGTGGGAGTCTTTGACGAAGTTGTACCAATGTACAAATGAAAACCGGAAGATGGTTTTGAGGGAAAAACTGAAGAGCATTAAAATGACCAAGGTTGAAAATGTGGTCACATATCTTACCAGGTTGACACAGGTGAGAGATGAGTTTGGAGCTATGGGGGAGGCCATAGTTGACAGTGAGCTTGTGAGGGCAGCATTGAATGGAGTTTCCAAACAATGGGTTGTTTTTGTTAAAGCCATTGTGGCTAGGGAAAAGATTCCCAATTGGGAACGTCTTTGGGATGACTTTGTTCAGGAGGAGACCCGGAGGGGTTATGTACATGGCAGTTCATCTACAAGTCATGATGAGAAGAATGTGGCTCTTGCTGCCAACAACAAGAAGAAATTCAAAAAGGGTCATAAGGGAGGAAACAAACCAAAGGGTGAAGGGAAGAAGGACATGAACAAAGTCAAGTGTTTTGCATGCCACAAGTTTGGGCACTATGCAGGTCAGTATATGAACAAGAAGAAGAAACAAACAACTTCATCATCGATGGAGGAGTTCTATGCCAAGTTTGATAAGGAGTTTTCCTTAGTTGTGTGTCTTTCCGTGAGGACCACTCATTCAAATATGTGGTATATTGACAGTGGTGCCTCCTGCCATATGACAGGGGTTCGTGAGCACTTGACAGATCTTACTCATATTGGTGATGTTGAGGTAGTGCTTGGAGATGACCGAGTGGTCAAGGCAGTTGGTTGTGGGACTGTATCATTTCAGAGGGAGTCTTTGCCTCCCATGTTGTTGAGAGAGGTCCTATATGTTCTAGGCTTGAAGAAGAACTTAGTTTCAGTTTCTGCTATTGAGGAGAGGGGCTATGAGGTGTTGTTCCGTGATGGGCAAGTGTTCCTTTTCCCCAAGGGGTCCAGTATCACTTCGGCCAAAGTGATTGGGACTCGACATGAGAAGTTGTACAAGATTATGTTCCAGTCAAGGAGAGCATTATTCCATTCTACCAGCAACAGTGACCTATGTGAGCTATGGCACAGGAGGATGGCACATTTGCACCATGGGGCTTTGAGGGTACTAAGGGAGATTATGATTGGAGTTCCATATTTCAGTACAGAGCACCAGGAGTTGTGCAAGGGGTGTGCTTTGGGAAAGTACACTAAGATTGTTTTTCCTAGTAGTGACAATAGAGCAGCAGGTATCCTTGATCTTATTCATTCAAATGTGCGTAGCCCGATGTCTTCGGCATCGTTGACTGGTTGTTTATACTATGTTATATTCATTGATGACTTCTCACGGAAGTCTTGGATTTTCTTCATAAAGACCAAAGGACAGGATTTCAATCGGTTCCAAGAGTTCAAAGCTCTTGTGGAGAACCAGACTGGGAAGAAAATCAGAGTTTTGAGGACAGACAATGGGGGTGAGTATAACTCCAAGGAGTTCATGGACTTTTGTGCAGGAGAGGGCATCAGGAGAGAGTTGAGTGTTCCTTACAACCCACAGCAGAATGAGGTTGTTGAGAGGAAGAACAAGGCCATAGTTGGGGCTGTGAGAGACATGCTACATGATCAGGGGATGCCACTATTTCTTTGGGCTGAGGCATGCTACATTGCATTCTATCTGCAGAACAGGATTCCACACAGGGCAGTGGGGAGTATGACTCCTGAGGAGGCTTTTTCTTGGAAGAAGCCTGAGGTGGGGCACTTTTGGATTTTTGGGTGCATCACATATTCACATGTCCCTTTTGAGAAGAGGATAAAGCTAGAGCCCACGACAGAGAGAGGGATCTTTGTTGGGTATAGTGAGACTTCAAAGGCTTTCCCTATATACCTTCCTTCCTTGAGGAAGACAGTTTTGAGGAGGGATGTGAGATTTGAGGGGGACGGAGCCTTTAGGAAGTCACAAGGGACAGAGAGGGGTGAGCAGTCATCACCTCAGATTCAGGTGAGTCCGCAGCAGAGTTTAGTGACACAGAGTTCGGAGCCACCAGTTTCAGTGATATTGGTCCACAGGTGACAGGGCCACAGATTTCAGGATCGCAGGTTATTGGTCCACAGGTTTCAGGATCGGGTACTCCAGAGTCTACTTTAGGATCACAGTCTTCAGGAGATGGGGTTGAGCAAGGAGAGTTCCCTCCATGGGACACTACTTTAGATAGGAGGAATCCCAAGTGGCTTCAGGATACTTTGAGGGAGGCACAGGGTTCAGTGGGGAATCCCAAGTAGGTTGTGAGAGAGAGTAAACCTCTCGAGAGGTTTTGCAGCTACATCGCGATGGTGAGAAGTATTCGGGAGTCTGAGCCTTCCACTTTTGAGAAGGCTACTGGTAGACATGTTTGGAGAGATTCCATGATGGAAGAGTACAATTCCATCATGAAGAATGATGTTTGAGAAGTTGTTCCTATACCTGAGGGGAAGTCAGTGGTGACTTCCAGGTGGCTCTATAAACTCAAGCATGCAGCAGATGGCAGCATTGAGAAGTACAAAGCTCGCTTTGTGGCTCGGGGGTTCTCACAGGTTGAGGGAGTTGATTATGATGAGACATTCACGCTAGTTGCTAGATATACCTCGATCAGGTCAGTGATTTCCATTGCAGCAGAGATGGGTTGGAAGATCCACCAGATGGATGTGAAGACCGCATTTTTGAATGGTGTTATACAGGAGGAGGTGTATATTGAGCAGCCATTGGAATTTGAGGTGCATGGGAGAGATTCTCATGTGTGTAGACTGGAGAAGGCATTGTATGGGTTGAAACAAGCTCCCGGAGTGATTTCCATTGCAGCAGAGATGGATTGGAAGATCCACCAGATGGATGTGAAGACCGCATTTTTGAATGGTATTATACAGGAGGAGGTGTATATTGAGCAACCATTGGGATTTGAGGTGCATGGGAGAGATTCTCATGTGTGTAGACTAAAGAAAGCATTGTATGGGTTGAAACAAGCTCCCGGAGCTTGGTATTCGAGGATTGATGCCTATTTGCAGCAGTTGGGCTTTGAGAAGAGTGAGGTGGATCCCAACCTATACTTCATTGTGGTTGGAGAGGATCCTCTCATTCTCTTGCTATATGTGGATGATATTTTCATTACAGGGGCGGAGAGACTCATCACTAGTTGCAAGGAGAGCCTTGCTTCAAAGTTTGAGATGACTGATATTGGATTGATGCACTATTTTTTGGGATTGGAGGTTTGGCAGGAGCCTGGACACATCTTCCTGGGACAGGGGAAGTATGTGTGTGATATTCTGAGGAGATTTCAGATGGAGGACAGTAGGCCCATGACCACTCCTATGATTACCAACTGG
>ML796257.1:15208-27171 GCA_009831015.1 Picea engelmannii | reverse complement strand
TCCTGGGACAGGGGAAGTATGTGTGTGATATTCTGAGGAGATTTCAGATGGAGGACAGTAGGCCCATGACCACTCCTATGATTACCAACTGGAAGAAGCTTCATGCTTCTGAGTCACAGTTGGTGGATTCCACTTTATATCGTTAGTTGATCGGTTCTCTGATGTATTTGGTCAATACCAGGCCAGATATTTGTTTTGTTGTCAAAACTCTCAGTCAGTTTATGGTGGAGCCTAGGAGAGTGCACTAGGTGGCAGCAAAACATGTGCTCATGTATCTTGGTGGTACGGTAGATTATGGTCTGGACTATCAGAGAGATGGAGTTCGGCTGGTTGGCTATACAGATTCAGATTGGGCAGGATGTGTCAGTGACCGGAAGAGTACTTCAGGGTGTTGCTTCGGATTGGGCTCAGCAGTTGTGTCTTGGTTCAGTCGGAAGAAAAAGTCAGTGGCATTGAGTTCTGCAGAGGTTGAGTATATGGTTGCCAGTCAGGCCAGTTGTGAGGCCCTTTGGCTTCGCAAGTGGCTGGTGGGATTGTTTGGTGTGCAGTTGAGGCCTACCTTGATTTACTATGATAATCAGAGTTGCATTAAACTCTCAGAAAATCCAGTATTTCATGATAGTTCTAAGCATATTGAGATTCGTTATCACTTCATCCGTGACTATGTTCAGAGAGGAGCAGTGGAGCTACAATACATATGTACATAAGAGCAGGTTGCAGACATACTCACCAAAGCATTGGGCAAAGGCAAGTTTGTATTTTTCAGGGACAAGCTTGGAGTGGCGAGTAACACTTTTCTCGGTAAGAGGGAGTATTAAAAATAATGAAAAAGTACCTAGGCAAGTGTTTCTCATCACCTAGGCACCTAAGGGGTGAAAATGTGCCTAATGTGGACCCTAATCATTTAATTTGTGAGATACAAATTAAAAGGTGACTTTATGACTTAAGTGAGGGGGTGAGTGAATAGACACTCAATCTCATCCACTCATCTAATCCAATCTCAACCATTGGATTAAGAGACTCTTCACCTACCACCATGAGGTCGACTGGGGTAGAAGGGCGCACCCTTTCTAGGGTTTGATTGTTCATTGTTGAGAGAGCAAGAGAGAAGAGAAGAGGGTGAGTTGAAGAAGGAGGCCATTATCTGAGCTAGGGAACGCATTCCAAGAAAGAAAAGAGGCAAACTTTGGCACGCATTTCGAGGAGAGAGTACAACCATTAATTGCAGGTCGTACTGTACGGATTTGGAGGGTCGTACAACTTTAAAGTTGGCACAAAAATCGAGGCAAGGTACAACATTAAATGAGGGTCGAACTATACGGATTTTGAGGAGGTCGTACAGTCATTAACTACACAGAAATCGAGGAACAATGTACAGCAAGGGAGATAAGCCGTACTGTACGGATTTTTATCAGTTTGTACTGTTGTTTTTGCTGCACAGTTTTCGAGGTATTTTGTTGTGCAAATTTTTTGAGTTTTGGCACAATTCCCAAGACGGCGATACATGCATTTATTGCCCAGAAAATTGTTGTTGTTGTTTGGCACAATTTTTTAGGTGTTTGTACAGTCAAAGAGGGTTCAGAAATCGAGGAGTTGACATGTGCATTGCTACAGGAAATTCTGTTGTGAATTTCGAGGAGTTTGGCTCAGCATTTTTGAAGGAAAAGCTTGGCACGGTTTTCAAGATAAGTCTGTATTAAATTTCTGAAATTATTGATTGTTGTAAAAGACATTTCCTCTGACCTCAGAAATAATAAAACTCCCTCTCTCACTGGTTTTCCCCTTGTGGGTTTTTCCAGGGTCGTTGTTAGACCAAAAATCACTGTGTTAATTTTCAGAGTTTTATGTGTTGTTGATATACTTTTATTTCTACATTAAACGATGTTCGGAATCCTCGTGTTTCAATTCTGAAAATTTATTTTATGCTGAGTTTAATTGGTCGTCGTAAAACTAGGTTTGGGCATTAAACATTGGCTGAAAAATCAGCGAGACTTGAAACTGGGTGGGGTCTGAAATTTTACACTATTGTCACTGCTTGGGAAGGATCCTTTAACATTTTTGCCAAGGGCACAACCTTTGCAAACACCTTTATGCTGAATTTGTATTTCTGGTAGACATGTCACCATTTTCCCTAGAGCTGGAAGAGCTCTATAATGAATGTGAGCAAGTCTTCTATGCCATAGCTCACTCAAGCTAATAGTGTCATGTAATAATGATTGGACTGGTTTGATGGTTAATCTGTACAAGTTGTTTTCTCGGACACCAATTACCTTGGCAAACTTATATGAGAGTCTTTGTGCCATGCAAGAACTCTTCCTTCTGAGAAAGTAATCTTATAGCCTTTATCTTCCAAGGCTGAAATAGAGACAAGGTTCCTCTTCATTCCGGGGACATATAGTACTTCCTCTAATTGAAGTTGCATGTCTGAATCTAGTTGGAAGGTAGAAGTTCCAATTCCTCTCACATTATATCTGGCATCATCTCCAAGAACAACATGTAGATGTGTCTCTTTCTCAACAAAATGTGTTAGGTGATTTCTAAGACCGATCATGTGTCTGGAGGCACCACTATCAATTAACCAAGTATTATCATTGGTAGGGACCATACCTGAGAGTGTTGAGATGTTGATGTCTCCATTTCTTTAAGGTCTTGTCTTCCTGGAACTGAGTTTGCTTGAATCATCAAGCTTGCCCCCCATCATGATTTTGCTCATTTTGGATTTTTCACAAACCCTTGTCAACTGGGCTAGAAAACCTAACACTTAGGCTAGGCTAGCACTTTTAGGTTTTGTTGGACTTATGACTACCAACAATAAGCCTTAGAGAAATATGATAGCCTCGGTAAGCTAAAGAGCTTTTTCAAAGAGTTGTATAAACACAATTCTGAAATTTTCTGCAGAAATTGGCGAAACCCTGGAAACCCTAGGGCCAAAAAGTCAGAATGCTCGTAATTGCAATTTGAGACTTGTTGGAGGTGCGCTGAAGGAGGTCATACACACCTATGTCATTTTTAGCCTCAACGTCCAAGTTTCAAGTGTTGGAAACCCTCAAAAGAGTAGGTCGTACGGATTTTCTAGGAACCCTAGAAGGGTCGTACGATTTCTCCAGAAGTGAGAAAGAATGGCTAGAAAATGTTTGTGCAATGGGCTCTTCAAGACCTATGCTCTGATACCATGTTGATTTTTCAATAAGCTAGGTTAAGCATGAAGTTCATTCCATTTTAGCATTTGTCTTAACCATAAACAATAATGTTGCAGCAACCAAGATCACAAGAAGAAACACCATGCACAAGAACACAAGAAGTATCTTGGGAAACCCTTCTCAACAAGGGAAGAAAACCCAGCCAAATCATTTGTTATATTCTTCCAGAGAAAGACCTTCACCACCAATAAGGCCTAACACACAAGAGGGTGTTCAAACCCTAGAAGACTAGCGCCCAAGAGAGGTGAGCACTTTTCCCAAGAAGGTGTACTTGTTGAATTTCCAAACTCACATGAAAGATATGATTCCACAATGGGGAATCTACCTTTACTTATATTAGACTTGACCTATCAACAGAAGTGTCTATTGGCACAACAGGGCCGACCTCTCTAAGTCACATTATAATTAACATTAACCAGATTAATTATCTTTTACATTTATTATTAATCACATTAAGGTGGGGCCGACCTGTCCCCTTTACATTACAATTAGGGTTACAGGCAGGTCTAACTCTTGAACAATATATCAAGGGATCTTATACACCCACTAGTGTTCATCCACTGGGGGCACATCCATAGAGATGTCCATATCTCTGGCTCACTGCATTACACAGAATAACCACTTCTTCACTAGTGCTCAGCCACTAGGATCGCGTTCACATGTGCTCGTCCACAGGCACGTCTACTCAACAGATCTTCTTTCCCACTGCATTACACAGGAGTCATCTAGATTTTCTCGTCAACTCTTTTGCTCAGAGGAGGTTAATACGTCATCTTCATTTATGTTCTCATGACGATGCACCCAGCACTTTGGGATTTCACACGTTCACCTTGTGCTCAGCCACAGGCACATCCAACTCTGCATATCTCCTTTCTCACTACGTTACACAAGAGAATCATCTAGAGTTCTTCTCAACTCTCTGTAAAGAGGAGGCCATCTCTACGTTCCTGCTCTGTCTCAGATAGGAACCACACACCCCTCTCAGGGGATTTCTCTCAGGTTTGTAAGCTGGAGAATGTCTCATGTAGCTGCAATCATCAACAATTATATGGCATTGATGAACCATATCATGAGGAGGAGGTAGCCTTCAGGAGGTCTAGAGGATCTCACATGGAGATTGACAATGAGAAGCAGGAGGAGATGGTGTCTTATCCCCCTTACCCCTTCAGCAGTTTAGAGGGAGCCAGTTGAGCTCGTTGAGATAGTTGAGCCTGTTGATCCAGTTGATCATGTAGATCCTGTTGATGTTCCTAGAGATATTGTAGTAGGTCGGAAAAGGCCTACATGGGCTCGTAAGACTTTGCAGGAGACAGAGGGACATGCAGCTCCCCGTGGTACTTTCAGAGAGAGCAAGAGACCTCAGAGATTCTCAAGCTATGTTGCAGCAATGAGCCACATCATTGATTTTGAGCCTTCCTGTTATGAGGAGGCATCTAGTTAGCAGGTACGGAGAGATGCCATGATGGAGGGTATCAGTCCATCATGAAGAATGATATGTGGGATATTGTTCTGAGACCTGAAGGGAAGTTTGTGGTGACTTCCAAGTGGATCTATAAGATCAAACATGCAGTTGATGGGAGCATCGAGAAACACAAAGTGAGATTTGTGGCTAGAGGATTCTCTCAGGTAGAGGGAATAGAATATGAGGAGACATTTGTTCTTGTTGCTCGATACACCTCCATTCGGACGATCATTGCCCTTGCTTCAGCCATGGGTTGGAGACTACATTAGATGGATGTGAAAACAACCTTCCTCAACAGAGAGATTGAGGAAGAGGTGTACATCAAGCAGCTAGATGGTTTTGTGATTCATGGGAAGGAGTCCCATGTGTGCAGGTTGAAGAAGGCCTTGTATGGACTCAAGCAAGCACCTCGAGCTTGGTATGCGAGGATTGATGGATACCTGATGAGTTTGGGCTTCAGCAAGAGTGTTGTTGATGCCAACCTGTACTATAAGGTTGTTAATGGTGAGTCCCTGATTTTGATCTTGTACATTGATGATTTATTTCTCACTGGAACAGAGAGCCTCATTACTTGGCGAAAATATGAGTTGGCCTCTGAGTTTGAAATGAAGGATCTTGGCATGATGCACTATTTCTTAGGACTAGATGTGTAGCAGAGAACTGATGAGATCTTCCTGAGTTAGGGGAAGTATACAATTGAGATTTTGAGAAGATTTGGGATGTTGGATTGTAAGTCCATGGCTACACCGATGGTGTCGAATCTGAAGAAGTTGAGTGAGTCTTCTTCCGATTCAGACTTGATTGATTCGACTATGTACAGGCAGTTGATTGGATCATTGATGTATCTGGTTAACACCAGACCAGATATTTGCTATGTAGTGAGTGAATTTAGTTAGTCCATGAGTCAGCCGAAACAGATGCATTGGGTAGTTGCAAAGCATGTGTTGAGATACTTGAGAGGCACAGTTGGATATGGCCCAAGATATGCTTCCAGTGTTGACATGAGATTGCAGGGATATGCTGATTTTGATTGGGCAGGGAGCGCAGTAGACAGGAAGAGCACCTTCGGGTGTTGCTTCAGTTTGGGGTCTACCATGGTTTCATAGTGTAGCAGGAAACAGACTTATGTGGCTTTGAGTATCACAGAAGCCGAATATATTGCAGTGTATATGGCAATACACGAAGCAGTGTAGCTTCGGAAGCTCCTTGCAAACTTGTTTGGGCAAATGCTAGAACCCACCGTGATTCATTGCGATAACCAGAGCTGTGTGAAGCTCTAAGAGAATCCAGTATCTCATGACAAATCGAAACATGTTGAAATCAAGTTTCATTACATTAGAGACATGGTGCAGAGGAAAGCAGTACTGATGCAGTACCTTCCTACAGATGAGAAAATTACAAATGTTCTCACCAAGCCCCTTGTCAAGTCGAAGTTCGAGTACCTCTGTGATAAACTTGAGTGGTAGAGAATGCCCCTCTCGTTACGAGGGAGTGTTGATGGTTGCAACTTCGTGAGACATTCTCCAGGTGTACTCCTCAATGGACTGAGTTGGGTTGACCTGTGATGATACTCCTCGATGGACTGAGTTGAGTATGATACTTATCGATGGACTGATAAGTTGTACTGGGTTGGTGCCCAATGACCCTTGGGTTGTAGCCCATGTGGTTGGGATATAGTCGTACTGGGTTGGTGCCCGACGACCCTTGGGTTGTAGCCCATGTGGTTGGGATATAGTTGTACTGGGTTGGTGCCTAGTGACCCTTGGGTTGTAGCCCATGTGGTTGGGATATAGTTGTATTGGATTGGTGACCAGCGACCCTTAGGTTGTAGCCCATGCGGTTGGGATATTATGGGTTGTAGCCCTTGATGTATGGATGATGCTGACACATTATGAGGTTATAGCCCTAGTGTCCTCTAGTGGGTTGGAGCCCCTAGAAGAGCCTGAGAAGGTCCACATTGGTTGTAGCCATGTGTGACTATGGAGATGCTACCAGTAGCATGGTCTGTGTGACCATGGTGTGGTATGAGGACCATGGCATAGCCTGCAAGGCTATGAGGACAAGAGGAGAACATCGTGGAGATTACCTCCCTATCTAAGAGGGAGTGTTGATGTTTTTGGTAGCAGCGGGAGGTATTCACCTCCAGGACAAATTTTCTTAGAGATGAAGATGTCAAGAAGTCAAAGGAAACCATTAGAAGATCCCAGAAGAGAAGTCGACCCCATAGAATAATAATAAAGAAGAAATATAATGCTCTAGAATTAAAATCGTCCCAACAAGAAAAAGACAAAGTGAAAATAAAATTTCCAGAAGACAAGTCAGTGCTACTTGAAGAGACACTTGTTCGGAAAAGACACCTGCCCAGTCCAGTATAAATAAAGGTGACGCCTTCCTCATTTGTCACACACATTTCACTCTACAATCCTAATGCAAGTTTAGTGGAGAGCAACAGTTGTAGCAGTCCAGCGAAGAAGGAAGGAAGAAGGGCACAGGCTGGCTAGGGTTTCCTCATAACCCTCACTAGGGTTTATCTATGTTGTCTTGGTGGTGCACTGGTGGAGGCCAGATACTCTAGCGCTCTCGTTAGGGTTTGTTCAGCTATATTGCTAGGTTATCTCTTGTGAAGATAAGTACATATTTTTGGGATTCTTCTTTGATGGTTTGCTCTAGTGGATAGAGCTTGCTCATGGTTATATTGTATTGGCAAGGATATTCTCTCTAAAGAAAAGTTTGTTGGGTTTTCTCCCCTTGTGAAGAAGGGTTTCCTAGGATAAATCTTTGTCTTCTTGTGCTTGTTTATACTTTCAGTATATCATTATTGAATGTTAAAAGAAGATTAAATTGCTATGGTAAATCTAATGCTAACTAATTTTATAAAAGTCCAACACTTTTATTAAATGTGGCTTACTTGGCATGATTAATGACTTGTGGACCCTTAGAGGGCATATTTGCTTGTCTTTGTAAGACCTTTCCTGCTGAAAGTCATTCATGAAGGGACTAAGCCACTTGGACCTTCATAGGGACTTGAAAGCCCATTGGTTGGATGATGCGCCCCACACATTGGAGGCCTAGGATGATGAACGTTGCACCTTGGATGATGTCCCTAGCACATGAACGAGGCTCGGAAACATGAAGAGAAGAGGACGTCACCCTCCTATGACCAAATGTTCCTCTTGGGTAGCATGACATCACACTTTTGAGGGGACATTTGGCACATTTGGTGCACTTGGTGGTGTTGTGGGCTTGAAGCCCCACATTATAGCTTGATTTGGGGATGACGTGGCTCCTTCCTAGCTTGACGTCCTAGCCTTTGTTGGCCTACTTTCTCATGTGCCACCTTGGACAGGAGCTTGATGGGTTTACATGCCATCATTTTGTTATTTTTCGTCGTCTTGTAGCCTATGTGGAAAAAAAGAGCAAAACGATTTGTTAATTAAGCATTGTAACTTTGGTTTTAGCCTAAAATTATGGATTTAATTGTAATGTGGACAAACTATGACTTGGGTTTTCCTCTATAAATAGAGGCAAGTCATTTTTCACTTGGACATAACCCATCACTTGATAATATTACTCTTTGGACTGCAATTTCAGCCCTCTTGGACAATTCGCTATCTCTCTTTTCTTGTCATAATGGATGCAATTCTTGTCTATTGGAGCAATAAAGGCTAGCGACTTCTCTTGATGGTGTTTCTTAGCAAATCGTTGGATGGTTTTTGGTAGTAAGGGTTTTCTTGCATGCTATCTCTTGGATTTGGTGAGTAATTTCGGCAATTCATTGTCATCTTGTTTGTTAAATTCAAAAAATATATCTTAAAACCCTAGGAGGAGTAAAATGGCTTACACCCTCAACCAAAATTTATTCTTCTTTGCTATTGAAAGGCTATAAGGCTTGCCACAAGGAGTAAGGGGGTTTACACCCTTGTTGCAAGGCTTGGCTAGGGTTCATTTTCTCTAGGGAGTAAGAGGGTTTACACCCCTAGAAGATTTTTAAACCCTAGTTCATCTTGGATTCAAGCTAGATGATTGGGAAGGATTATTGTTCCCTTGGATTTTATAAGGGCTTAACTCTCGATAAATACTTCTTCTTCCTCTTTGGTTAGTTTGCCTTCCAAGGAATAGACTCCATTGACCCAATAACAAGTCACCAATCTTTGCACCGGAGAACGTAAATTATTGCATTGGTAAACATGAAAATTGATGGTTTGAAATTGATTAAGATGGATTTGAATTCTGCATGCTTTAGACTCTCTTCTACATCAAGGGTGTCTTGTTTTGTCAAGTGATTGGTCTGCTGTAATAAACATTAAGCTACAGCCATTAGGGCTATAGCAAACACTCTCTCATATAATTTCTCTACTTTTCTACCGCTGAAAATTGCTTGGAAGTTGTGATAATTAATCTACTGCTAAAGGGCTATTGCTTGGGTGGTTTACTTGCTCATTTTAGTGGTTAGAATTTGCTGTTGCAGGCTGCAGCAAAAATTTGCTACAGCCATAGGGATGTTACAAACATTGCTGATAACACTCTTTTACAGCCTTATTTTACCATCAAAATCTTAGTTTAAGCATTGGAATATTGTTTACTAAATACAAACTTTGTTGTCCAATATTATATGTTGATTTTGGTGGTCTAATTTGCAGCTGTTATAATTCTATTGTTGCTGATATATCATTGTTACGTGCTGCAATTTTGGGACAGCAGGGTTTCTTGCTGATTTCCCTCTTGTCTCGAGGCTTATTTCATCATATATTGTTTTGATTTGGGTTGTCTAACATCTGTTTTGCAGGTACTATCAATTGGCAGCCTTTTCCTTGACTTATACTCATCCTCCATCAAGCCTCGAGATCCTTTAATCGTGACCTATCGGGGTGGTTCCTTTAGCTCTTGGCCTTTTCCCTCTACAATCCCCCTAAGGTCACCCGGGAAGCCTCCTTTGTGTTGCACTTGTCCATCACTAAAACGAGGGGGATATCCATTGAGGTGACAGTGATAGGTGTCCCTAGTTGTGTCACATGTTTGTTGTTTGGGTCGGGCTTTGCCCTAACTACAAATCGTGCAATAACAGACCCTACATTCAAATTGATTAGGTCAGCCTTAACCATAACCTAATAATACACTAAATGATCACATTAATTTGCATCTATGACACAATAAGAGTTGGCTATAGTCAAATGTGAAGATTACACCATTCTCAACACCACCCCTTAAACTGAATAGTGAGTTACAAAAGAAACTAATGCGATACAATGAGATATAGGGTTGGCCCTATTTACCACATCTATGACGTTGGCAACTTGGCCCCATTTATAGCATCATAGGATTTGCCCAAAGATATAGGGTTGGCCCTATTTATAGCATCTACGGGATTGACCCCATTTATAGCATCTATAGGGTTGGCCCAATAGAGAGAGCAATTATCATCAATACCCTGAGAAACTCAACAGCATCAATAATAGTAGCAACTATAGAAGCACCAAGAAATATAGGCATAGGCCTTGACCTAGTCAAAGAAGTAGCTGGTGTAGATGGGTCCAATGAGAAGTCATTCTTATATCTGAAATGGAAGCATCAAATGCAGGTTTGGCCATGGCCATTACAAATAAGAGTGGGTTTATGGATACCCAACTCACAACGGGGTTGGCCCTATTATCAACACGATCCTCAATTTGAAGTTCTGAACAAGAAGACTTGGAGAGAAGGTATTACACCACAACCTCCCTCCTTAATGCAGAACACAATCCATATGGTAAAGAAACCTCCCCAAGACACCATACCTTCAATACCAACATGATTCCACGACCAGGAAAAGATGGCCTCTAATAGAAGTATAGAAGAAGGATCCACTAGAGAAAATTGAGACTCATCCATGGAAGAATCTAAAAGTAGGGAAAAGGATCCTATGGACTTGAGAGTAGAAGCTCCATCAAAGAAGGTGTAGGCACATAGCTCTCCCACATGAAGAAGTGGTCATAGACCCATGAATGTCACTACGAACCAACCGCTGAGATGTATCATCACAACAAATTGAAGTATCAACAATAAAACCACGCCCAACTCCACCACCAAGAACAAATGTGGCTCAGTCATTTATGAGACCATCATATCCTAGAACAAGGCTCAACAAATATCTCCATCCCCCAAGGATACTTTGATGGGGCATCACAAGGTAATCCAAGGCCCTGTGGGGCAGGTGGATGGATATTAATCCCATCTAGTGAGAAACTACAATTCAAGGTTGGCCTAGGCAGATCCACTGATAACAAAGCAGAATTATGCACAGCCACAACTCTACTAGATCTGGCATTGGAGATTGGGATAAAGGAACTAGCAATATATGGAGATTCACAAGTAATTATTGGATGGTTAACAAGCAACTCACTGGAACTCAATATCTTTCATCAGGAGCAGATAAGATCAGCAAGAGAACTCGGCTATATGTTCCAGGTAATCTCTTTCACTCATGTATACTGAGAACTCAACATGGAGGCAGACCATCTCGCAAAGTTGGTAGTGTATGAGCCCCCTAGAAGCTTGTTAATAGAACATCCCATGGAGACCATCCACATGTCCAGACACAGGTCCATTTTTTTATTGGCATGGGGAGGTGAAGCTATCTTTTGTTAAGCACCCTTTCTTTATTTCTTACCACTGGTCTAGATCTTTTTAAACATACTTGTATTGCTTTGAGTGAGGTTCTCTGATTTTATAATCAGACATCACTCAGACTGATATCATCTCAATAAAATTCAGGAAATCTCTAGATGGATATGGAACCCTAAAGACAGAATCTTGAAACATTTTATATCAGGCTTAATGTCACATATAAATACTCTGATTAGTAATAAAAAGAGCAGACTTTTTTCATCTTGAAAAAAGATTAAGGCCCAACAAGAAAAATGCACTGGCATATGTGCACCGTAAGGAGAATCCATCAAGTCCAACAACAGTATAGAAGTCTTCATAGGAGGTACATCAATCTGTAAGAGAAAAATCCATTATAATAGGCTAAGATTCAAGAATCATTTGTAGAAGAATCCTCAGAGAAGGGTAGTGAAATGATCCTAGCAGACCATGAATAGAACTCCATCAAATATAGAACCTGTACCGAAGAGATCAGATAGAATCTGTACTGAAGAGATCAGATAGACAATATACCAGAATATGTGCCCATGTACTTGATCCAAAACCCTAAAATGAAAAACTGATGAAGTCATACCTTGATCAAGGGTTTGGCATAATAGATCAAACCAATAT
Organism: Picea engelmannii; assembly: GCA_009831015.1. Lineage (NCBI taxonomy): Eukaryota > Viridiplantae > Streptophyta > Pinopsida > Pinales > Pinaceae > Picea > Picea engelmannii. Next base: position 15,255 of record ML796257.1, on the reverse strand, counting down.
GCAGAGTGCATAGTTACATGTGCATTGTAAATGATGTCAACAGTATC
>ML796257.1:0-10883 GCA_009831015.1 Picea engelmannii | reverse complement strand
TCTGCCAAACGCTCGCTTGCCACTTTCACCAGCGCGCGACTCTGCGAAGAAACCCCTGTTAGCTGCTGAAAGTAAGTACTTTCAACAGCGCGCCACTTTGTAGAAGACCCTCCTTAGCTGTTGAAAGCATGTACCTTTGACAGTGCGCCACCCGAGAACTGATTTAAAAAAAACCTTTTAAGATTTGACACTTTCAACAGCGCGCGAACTGATGAAACGATCTCCTTAGCTGTTGAAAGTGGGCACTTTCCACAGCGTACAATGAACCTTTTGAAAACACGTTAGCTGTGGAAAGTAAAAAATTACCATTTTGAAAGAGAAGACTTTATGGGTCAGTTATTTTCTGAGACACACCAAACCAAAAAATTTCCTCAGCTGAAAAAACTCAAAAATGACTTGAAGATACTACCTAAAGCTATGATATCTATCACAAAATTCAACCGAAAGGACGGTTTCATTTTGGGAGTTAACATGTTGGACATTAATAAACTTATCTTATCTTATCACACACATATGGAGACAATCGACATTATTTGTAATTTTATATTATGTTTTGCTAAGGCTGACCTAGTCAACTCAATGTAGACTCATAACCCCTCCTTGGGGAAAGCACCCTACCTATTTCATTGTGTATAAATACACAATTCTTATTTGTATTTCCACACAATGTGATCATTCATTTTTCTTATACAAGTGATTTAGCCTAAGGCACCATAAAGCTTTGCACTCTCTTATTTTTGGTCTTACTATCTTGTGCTTGGGTCATTTCTCTCTCTAGCTCTCTCTTGTTCTAGGGTTTATTTCTCTCTCTAGGGCCTAGGCCTCTCTTGGTTGCCCATGTGCTATTCATCTATTTCTTCATTGCAAAATTTGGGTTGATTTTGGTTATATTCAATTCTCTTGCTAACACTTGTTAATCTCAACATGGTATTGTTAGCTTTCAAGGTTACTCTGAAAGTGTTTACACCACGTTTGGGGGTGCATCATGAGATTTGGTGTACGGTGTATGATCATCCCCTTGATGGTTTGTGGTGGATTTGCACATTGGAGATGACTTACTCAACGGTTTCTTGACTTCAGTTGGGTGCTTGCATGACATCCTTCCCTAGGGAATTCAAGATCTTTGGACAACTTGGTATCATTCTACATGGTGGCCACATGGAGGAGGTTGTTTTCTTGGAGAACGCCTGGCATTGGAGGAGCATTAGGGACTCAAGAGGAGGGTGTTGGGCCCTAGACAACATGGGGTAGCTTGGATGCTTTCATGGAGCCTTGGAGTTGACTTGGGGATGCCTGGGTTGCAACATTGTTCATGCAGGGGGAGTGAAACTAGTGGAGTACATGGCTTAGGAGGTTCATTGGAGTCCTTGGAGGCTTGTAGGAGGAGCGTTGGACACATCTTGTGGAGCGCCCTTGCATTGGAGCCTTACTTGTGGATGACATTACCTTGGAACTTGACATGTGTACTCTTGGAGTGTAGCACTCCACATGTGTGAACCTACATGTGGCTTTGTAGGTTGCTTGTAAGGGTTGCTTGTAAGGGCTAAAGATCACATACGTGTTGTTGGCCTCTCTTGCCTCTCATATATAATATAGAGGAAGATGAGAGTCCTTTCATTCATCATCATTGTACTCTTCTCTTTGTACTTGTCTTCTTGGAGTGAGACACTAGGATTCATGATAAAACCCTAGGAAAGTTAGGAAAGGGAAAGAGGGAACTTGTCTTCCTCTCTCTCTTGAATCTTCTCTGGTACTTCATCTCTCTTGTCTTGGAGTCACTAGGGTGTCTTGGAGCATCTTGAATACTAGGATTAGGGTTTCATCCCTTGGAGGCTCAGAGATTTGGGTTTTGAGATGAAACCATAGGCTGTACTTTTTAAAATGAAGAAGAAGAGGAGATGTATTGCTTTGGAGGACATGCTTGTGTGATGCATGTTGTTGGATCTCCATGGTGTGAGCTAGGGTTTTCATTGTATTCCCTAGCTAGGGTTTTGGAGAGCTAGAGGATAGTACTAGCCTTGTGATAAGGCTATGGTATATACATGAACTTCATGTTTATGCATATCCGTGAAGTTTACAATTGTCCAATACTTGTGTAATTGCATATTTGATTTTCAGCCATCTATTTCTTCCTGGTTTTACAATTTCCAGCACTAATATGTCTTGTTGATTTGACATAAATTACAGCTGCAGTTGTTAAGTAATTTAACATTTATATTGAAGAAGATTGGGCAGATTTGCTGCTGTATTTACAACTGTCATAAGTGATTTTCAGATCTGCTATATGCATGATAAGACTGCCATAGAGGGCTGAAACTTATCAGCACACTTTGGTAACTTATCTCTTGAGTTGGCTAGTGGATTGGGGTGGTCAAGGGTTGAACTAGTCTCTGTTGTTGCTGCAATTTTATTTATATTTCATAACAGCCTAAGGTTGAAAATTTGCAGGGTTAAGATCTAGGAAACCTCTAGTTGAGAGGTGAAATTTTCAAATTGTCTGAGTTCCGAAATTTCTATAGGTATCAGAGCAGGTGTGATCCTCACTCACTCAATTCAGAAATTGTTTTAAGGCCAGCACCTTTTTCTAGGGTTTCCTAGAATTCAATACCCTCTTCTACAGCCACCACACTCCTCGTTTGCTACAATTTTGTTTTCTAGAGGTTGCTAGTACCTTCCTAGGGCTTAAAACCCTATTTTATAGCCAGCACACTCTCCTTTGTTGCTGCAGATCTGTTTTTCAAGAGTTGTTGGTACCTCTCCTTTCTTGGGTCTATCAAGGTAATTTTTTAATACTTTACAGAGGCTTCTTATTTTGTTATTTTTTTAACCTAGCTCAAAATGACCTATTGCCCAATTGCATCAGGCTAATTATCATGTTTGGCAAAGCAAACGACTATCCTTCTTTGAAGTAAGGATTTATGGATGTATCTAACCAAACCTCTTCCTCCAGTGGACAATGATAGCTATGACCTCATATGTCCAAAAAAGGATGAAGCCCTCAGGGTAATCACCCTAGATATCAAACCAAATTTGATTCATCATACCATGGACAATAAAAGTGCAAAGGAAAACTAGGAAACCTTCAACAATCTCTTTGAAACTATGAACACTACTTAGAGCAACAAACTCGAAATCGAGCTTTCCAATCTCAACATGGATGACTTTGAAACAATTGAGTATATTTCGAGGTTTAAGAACCTAAAAGTTGACATCATTACATCAAGAGGAAAGGAAAATACATATTCAGAATATGTAAGTATTGTTTTGAATGATCTTTCTTCAGCATTGAAATCCTCTGTTATTATAATCTATAGTATCTCACTATTTGTGAAGGGATACACAACTCCTTCTCTTAAGGAGGTTTTGTCATTCTTATCCAACATCAAGTCACATTGAGATATATGAGCGAATTACCCCTCAAGACCAAGCTAATCCAAACACTGCCTCAAACTCTTCTAAGCATAAGCATGAGTAGGTTAAGGGGTGAAACTCGAAATCCTCCAAGAAGGAAAAGCAACCCATATACAATTACTGTCATAAAGAGGGACATGTCTATTCGTCTTCAAAAGATTGAAGAATTTGCAAGACCTACAGTCAACAATGAGGATCTCTTTGACAATGGTATTGGATCTTCTCACAATGCACATTTGGGGATGTGTTGTGTAGGTGCGTGTGTGAAAGATAGTAGGATATCTTGTGGCATGTTGGAATAGCTTATACCACTATAAAATACCCTCTCCTTGTGTGTTATCCCACGTTGGTTATGAGTGTTGAACCACGACAGCATATAAGTCTCAACATACTATGATAGTTATGCCAATAGGGGCATCCACAAAGGATTGGTGTCTCCCACTAACATAATGGTGGATTGATTGGAGGGTGAGTATGCTTTCCTGCTTGGCCTTCCCTGCTCTGTGGAACATGTTGTGTGGGTGTGTCTATGAAACAACAGTCTAATACGCCTATCTTGTAGCATCTTGGAATAGCTTCTACGACTAGAAAATCTTCTCTCCCTCCTCCCCTCTCCACAAGAATGGATTGTTGATTTTGGAACTACCAATCATATGACCAAACACTATTGCCTTTCCACATAAATGGATTGTTAATTATGGAGATAGCAGGCATATGACCAAACACCAATGTCTTCTCTTTGATTATCGATTGCAGCACAGCAAAGAGAAAGTTGTTATTGGTGACAACTCAGCATTACCAATTTCAAGTTGTGGTGATGCCATTATCAACACTGCCAAATTTGGACATGTTCTCCATGTTCCGGGAGTTGGACCAAATCTTCTTTCTATCTTTTCCAAGAAAAACCTTATAGGGAATCCCAAGGGATGCTCCCCCACATTCATGGATGGCATCCCTAGTAAGCCCATCAGTGTAGACTAGAGCACCTAACCCAAGGGAATTTGAACCGAGCACCTACCCCCATGAAACTAGCCAAATGCCCAACAACATTTGCTACAACTGGTTCAGCTAAACCCATGGACTAAATCTTCTTTCTATCTACCGCATCACACACACCAATAAAAAGGCGGAATTTTGGCAAGATAAATGGGTGATAAAGGACATGGGCGATGGTTTTAAAGTGGTTTCCCAAGAGATTGTGATAAATCCAATCATATGTATAAAATGGGAAAGACTCCTACATCAAAACAAAAAGGATTTACTACTATGGTAGCCGATGTTGATGACACCATGTTATGGCATCAACATTTGGGTCATACCAATTTTGGATCTTTGCGACATACAACTCATCTCCATATCACTGATGACCTTCCACATATTGAACCACCCAATGGTGTTTGTGAAGGGTGTGTGTTGGGAAAACATCATCAAGAGTCCTTTCCTAAGGACAAATTGAGGCAATCTTCTCAACCTGTTCAGCTTATTCATAGTGATATTTGTCGGCCTATGACCAACCATTCTCTTGGGTGAGCTAAGTACTTCCTCACCTTCACTAATGACTTTTCCCACTTCCTTTGGATATACACCATTCAACCCAAGGATGAAGCATTTGGGGAATTCAAAGAATTTAAATCTTTAGTGGAAAATCAAAGCAAGATTGAGTGTATAAGAATTGATGGTGGAGGAGAATATACTAAGAAAGTTTTCCAATCATTTTTCATCTCATGGTATTTCTTGGCATAAAATTGCTCCCTATACTGCATAGCGGAATGGAGTGGTTGAAAGGAAGAATAGGCCTACCATGGAGATGGATCGATCCATGCTTCACTCCAAGGAAATGAAGCTTACATTTTAGGAAGGAGTAGTTGTTTGTGCAACTCACATTACCAATCAAACGCCTACTCATGTTGTTCAAGGTATGACTCCCTATGAGAAATGGTATGGAAACAAACCTTTAGTTTTGTATTTTAGAAATTTTGGATCAAATGCATGGGCCCTGTTACCCCCCATGCCTAGGGGTAACTGGAAGAGATCATGTCTCATGGCCCGCAATGAAGACAGTGATCCCAACCATGATGATGATTAGCATGTCCACAAATAGCAACCCAGCAGCCCCCCTTAAATTTCCTCTTATACTTCAAATCAACCAAGCTCGTCACATTGTTATGAACATAAAAATACCAGTGTTACCAACATCGGCAACGGAAAAATATCGCCGAGGGTCCGAAACGAAAATATCGGCAACATCAGGGAAAATATCGAAAAATGTCGTAAGAACGAAAAAAATACAAAAATATTCATTTTTTTCAATCTTTTAAATATCTAAAGCATCAACAACATCAAATAAATGCATTTCCACATAAATATGAAAAGAGAACTCATATATAAGATGTATAAGATGTCTAGTAAACTCGAATACATCATAGTCTACAGACCAACACTGAATCATGTCCTGAGTCTAAAGCCTCAAAATATCATCAAAAAATATAATAAGTGACAAATGTATCTCATCATCATGAGTCATCTACAATGAAATCAAATAAAGTCTAATGATTCGTTCTGCCCCTTTTACGGGAAAAGGTGATAGCTTTTCCTCTAGAGGAAGAAGCCCCTGGGGCTGGCACTAGACTCTGATGTCCTATAGAAGAAGCAGGAGCTAGACTCTGGTGTCCTTTACTGGTGCTACTGCCAAGTACAACTCCCTCTTTCCCGAGTCCGTGAAGATGGTGGTGGACTCTGCTCTGTAACATCCCCCTTCGCCTCCTCCTCCTCTGTTACTGCCCCCTCTACCTCCTGTTGTATCCAATCAGGCATCGATTCCAAGATAGGCCTCTCGGACTCAACCCTCCATTCAGCATTGGTGTCAATCCCATCCAACGAAATGGCGTCCACATTAGGTGTTTTCTGAATCTGCCTCACCAACAATCGAAGATTGTAGTAGACATATACCATGTCATTGAGGCACTGGGATTCCAACCTGTATGAGGGCCATAAATTATAAATTAATAATAATATTATAATTTTAATTTATAATGAATTAAAAATTTAATTTGAAAATATGTAACCTGTTGCGCTTCTTGGTGTGTATTTTCTCAAATGCACTCCAGTTGTGCTCGCATCCTGAAGAGCTATATGTTTGGCTAAGCACCCAAATGGCAAGTTTTTGTAGATGGGGTACTCTACCACCATAGCTTGTCCACCAAGCATCTACAACAAATCAGAGAAACATAAGAAAAGACATTGAAATTTGAAAGTCAAAAGTTGAAAGTTACAAAGTTGAAAGAAAAGACATTGAAAGTTGAAATTTGAAATTTAATGAAGTTTACCTGGCATTTTGGTCTTCCTATCAGCTATAGCCATCTGAAAACCAAAAGTCCCACCAGACATCCTATATATTTCCATTTCTTTGGAAATCTCTGCGCGTTCTTCATGACTTAGCACCATTCTCTCAACACATGTGAGGAATCCTTCCATAACCTCGACATCAAATCTAAAAGCACATGAGTAAGAGAATGCGGGATTGAGGTAAATCCCTGTAGCATGAATCGGGCGATGAAGTGTATTGTTCCATCGCTGATCAATCACTCCCCATATCTGTAGTTGTCTCTGAAATCCATCATCTCCCTTGTCATCATAGTAGGCATGGATGGCTTCTTTGGCCCTATCCATGGCCTCATACAAGTAGCTCATTGTGGGCCTGTCTCCATCAACCAACCGAAGAACCTTTAGCAAAGGTTCGCTAATGGAAACCACCTCCTCCACTCCCACCCAGAAGCTCTCCTGGTATGACACAAGCCTACATATGGCCTCCCCCTTCGGTTTACGGCTAAATGATAAATCATCCCACTCATGTGAAACAAACATCGTCTTCAAGTCCCGCATACAAACCAAGATAGATCGAAGAGATATGAAGCTAATGGAAAAGTGCGTGATTGCAGGACGCACCAACTCCCTGTTATCTGTGAATCTTCTCATCAAGCTAAGCACAGATGCATGATTATATATGAATTTTGTGATGCTCTTAGTCGATTCAACAATGTCCCTGATATAAGGAATTTTTCCCATATCCTCTAAAATCAAATCTATACAATGTGCAGCACAAGGAGTCCAAAACAATGTAGGATACCTCTGCATAAGCATCCTACTTGCAGCAACATAGTTAGCAGCATTGTCCGTTATGACTTGGACAACATGTTGTGGACCCACCTCCCGAATGAACTCATCCAATAAGTCACATAACAATGATGCATATTTAACATGTGCAAATGCATCAACAAATTTAACAAACATTGACCCCTTGGGACAATTAACCAAGAAGTTAAGAAGTGTCCTACCCTTCTGGTCCGTCCAACCATCTGACATCGCGGTTCATTCAATGATTTCCCATGATGCCTTAAGCTCCTCCAATCTGCTAGCACAATCAATCTTTTCATTCTGAAGGATAGGCCCTCTCAACTCTTCATAGGTAGGGGCCTTGTACCCCGGGCCAACAACAGCAACTGCATCAAACATTGGTTGATAGAATGGGTTGTTCTTGGCAATGTTAAAAGGAATGTCACTCCACAAGAAACACTTACCCACCAACTTATCAGCCTCTTCCTTCTCATGTTGTTTTACCATTGACCTGATAGAAGGTTGTGCACCATGTGTGGTTCTAGAAACAAAATACGATGAGGTAGAAAGTGGAATTGAAGCAGCCGAACTTCCCTCCTCAGATATTCCACCTGTCCTTGCAAATTGAGCTTTCTTGGCTTTGCTGTAATCTCTGGATAAACCCAAATCCTCAAGCGCTTTGTTGGCAATATGCATGATTTTCGGGGTTGAATTTGAGCAAATATCCACTTCATGTCCCGAGATTTTTGCCAGGTGGTATTTCATCCGAGTAATTCCCCCCATCATTCTCACCTTACACAACTTGCAATACAAAGTTTGTCTATTAAAACCCCCCTCGGGATCACCATATTCCCACATAGCATCCAATTTTCTCGGCATTTTCAATGTTCAAGTGATCAAACCTAGGGCACAAAAATAGTGGAAAAAAATTAAAATCACCATTTAACTTTTAAAGAATCAAGATTCAAGATAATACAATCTACAAGTAAACTGTAATAGTAAATACAAATGTTCAAAATGGGGTAAAAGTTGAAAACTGACAAATGAAAAAAATTAAAAAACAAACTATCATAAATGTGCAAAAATATAAAAAAAACTGTTGGAAATCAAACACACTCTAAAATAATTTTATGGCAGCTAAAAACAACAGTCCCTAACTACCAAGATGAAGGATACATAGAAAAAATTAAAAATAAATGGTACAAATTGTTGCCCATACCTGCAAATGTGCCCTTGCTTGAGAGAAATCAATCCCAACTTCACAATAAACAGGTTATAGTGCTCAAAATCTCGCTCCTCCTCGTCTTTGGTTGAAGGCAAACTTGCCTCTTTCTCCTTTGCTCTCCAAACCCCACACTTCACTTGCAAAATGACAAAAAAAAAGTCAAATTTGGGCTTTATTTCCGGCCCTTTCCACCTACTTGAGATATTTTCCATCGTGACGTGATATTATTGCGATATTATCGCCAGGAGTAAATATCACACTATTTTCGCCGATAATATCGCTGAGACCCGTTTTGCCAATAATATCGCCAATATCGCGATATTATCGTGATGTTGGTAACAGAGAAAAATACACATAAATAAGATATTAAATAATATAACAGTTAAATGATAATTAATAAATAATGGGAATCAGAATAATTGAAGTATAAGAGGAAATCTAAGGGGGGTTGTTGGGTTGCTATTTGCGAACATGCTAATCATCATCATGGTTGGGATCATTGTCTTCATTTTATCTATCAATATATTTATTCAAAATAACTCTGTCTACGAGTTAATAATTAATAACAGCATTGTTGTTACACACATCCAGTCAACTCAGTGTATCAGAGATGGTAAGCCAACGTCACCATGAGGTATGTTAGTCCTTTCATGCAAAGTGTTGTGCTTAATCTACTACGCATGTGGATGAGGATCATAGGTTGAAGTTGGATAATGGATCACCGGCGCGAGAAGTTATGTTTGTTTCCTTGTTTCACCTTGGTGGCCAGCATCTGTGCCCTAGTTCCGTGTTGTCACCGCCCAGGGAAAAGGGGTACTACTGGGGGGGCCTCACAAGGGTAACATTCTATTTCCCCCACCATACTTAACACTTTCCATCCTGGAGCCTGTCATTGTGTACTAAACTTCGGTAATGGTTCATGGCCCATTCTCCCATGAGAAGAGGGGCTGAAGACCCGTGGGTTGATTGCAGCTGCTAAGCAAAAGAAAAATAAAGAAAGAATAATGCTAAAGAAAGAAAGAAAGAAAGAATAGCAAAGGACTCTCAAAATCCAGTCCAAACTTGAGCTCTACCCTTTTTGCGTTCGCCCTAGTCCCAAAGCAGTGATGTTATAGCTTGAAACCTTATAAAGGGGACTTGCAAATATGATAAGAGGACAAATAAAAAGGCAAATTAAGGGGTTTGAAAAAACGTAGCGCTTAGAAAGTGGTAACTCAAGAGAAAGCACACCCTCCACAAAGGCACTCATAGAAATGGACTCAATGATACCATAAGCCATGAAGTAACCCTAATCCATATCACTATCACACTTACTCTTGAAGGGTTCTTTTCTTTCACTACTTTCCCCGAGACATATCCCTCTACCTGGGTCATTTCTTTCATTGTTTTGGTTGGCACACCTAATAGGGTCAAATGAAGGTCCTCCCATATTCAAAGTTGCCAACTTACATAAAGTCCTAAGCTAGTGTGAAATTTGAATGGGATACTGATGTGAATTATTCATGTGGCTTGTATCTTAAGTAACAACTTACTTCGCATGATTTAAGGACTATTATATCTTATGAACATTGGCTTTACTTGATTGCATATTTTGTTTTGATCTAGATGCCCCAGACATGGTTCTTTGAAGGACGCCCCAAGCTTTCACCCAGGACGTTGTGCCTCTATTGCAGGATATGGCACGTGTGATGCAGAGCAATGAGTCACCCAGTGACTTGACACATTCAGACAACAACTCTCACATCTCAAGACCTTTGACAATGGATAGATGGGCTTGATTTTGACAAATTGGGTCATGGTGACACACAGATGGGCTGGAAGCCCACATGTTGGGCATTGTACCCTAGGGATTATTACTCATCGGATGGAGGGTGTTGCACCAGTGGATAATTGGATGCCTTGCATACACTCCTCTCCACCTTGGGGTCAGTGCTCTACACCTTGGACATTGGCCCTCCTTTGATGATGACGTCACACTTTAGGGTTTGATAATGATGGGGCTTGATGACCACTTGGGGTACCATTGATGATGTGACATGACCATAGATGAGGAGATGCACCTCCTACCATGATAGCACCATGAGATGATGACATGTGGCCTTGGAAGGCCTTCACACTCCCTCTTGGATCATGA
>ML796256.1:163534-174455 GCA_009831015.1 Picea engelmannii | reverse complement strand
CTAGCTTTAGCTACACCGGAATGAGCCTCCTCCCCTTAGGGTTTTGACTTGGTGGCCCTGCCATTGCAGCACCATTAAGCCTAACTCTCCCGTCCTTAGGTTTAAATCTTTCCAAGCCTTTAGTCTCTCTCTTTGACTCCATTAACCCAAGGCACTAGTCTAAAATTGCAACGTTGAGTTTTCCAAGTCAAAACAATCTTCCAAACTCTCTCAAAGTGAAACCCTAACTAACCCTAGCGACTTTGCTAACCCTAACTAGCTAGTAACGTCATGCCTATTTGATCTCTCATTTGGTATAGAACGTTGTGGCCTTGTCACCTAGCAATTGGCATTGATGTGTAGAACATTTTCATTGGTTTAGTTTGCAAAACGTCCACTTCCTTGCCTCTCAAACTAACCTAAAACTAGGGCTGACGTCACCTTTGTAGCATAGTGACGCAGCAGCAACAATATTTATTTATGAGCATATTTAATGCATTGTGAGAACATAAGGATTGATTTTGTACATTGAATGCAAGTGTCTTTTTGTACTTGTTGAAGAAGTAATATTATAAGCCATTGACTTTATTTGCAATCATTGACTTCGTCAATAATTACATTTATCATTGCTCATATATATATTGAAGATAGTCATTAGCAATTGAAGTACTAACCACTGCTTGCACGTTTTAGTCTTATTTGCCTTGTCTCGCAAACAGGTGCCCTTTTCAGTGGAATACCTTCTTTCGACTATCTCTCTGGCAGTAATCTGTGAAAGGAAACCCTCATCTTGATTCTTTAAACCTTAAGACCTTTCAGAACCCCAGATTACTAGGGACGTCTCCCTTGGGATCAGCCACCCTGAATAGAAAGAGCTCCCCATCGAGGTGACAGTGGGTGGGGAAGCTCCTGTTACGCCAGTTTGAGTCTTACCTTCAAGCTACTAAACCTACCTTACAAACTGAGCGATAACAAGGACTTAATTGAATTATCCCAACCCCTAGTGCCATAAAATGCATAAACTTAAAAAGGGGGCTTGCAAAGCAAATCAATGAATATCAAAAGGAAAGATAAGGGGTGAAAAGAAACAATGTCGAAGAAAGGGTAACTCAATGCATAAAGCGCTTCCTCTACAAAGGCGCTCATGGAGATGAACACCACACGTGGCCTTGCATGTCAATGACACCATGAACATGAAGTAAACCCCAAATCATGCCATTCATTCACACTCACACTTTGATGGATTTCTTGGAAAATAATCCTCTACTTGTGTACTCGCACACCTAATAGGGTTTTGTAATGGTCCTCCCATACTTAAACTTGGCAAATTGCATAAAGTCGTAAGCTGGTGTGAAGTTTGAAGAAGATACCTAATGTGATCTACTTACGTGGATTTTACATCACTTTTTATGTTATAATGACTTTTGTATCCATGATGGTTGGTCTCATTTGATTCTTTGAGCCCGTGCCTGATGACGATGCATACTTGGACATGATCCTTTGGAGGACGTTGATGATGCTTCTACCACACTTCATGGAGGACATTACACATTGTTTGGAGGACGTTGGAGCCTTGATGATGAGCATTGGACCATATTATGACTCGACACACCTCTTGACACCCTCCATCACACCTTGGACCATGGTCGTTGCACCTTGGAGCTAGAACATTGCATACATGAGCTTGACTTGTCACTTGAAGAGAGCATGGAGCCCCTTGATGACGTTGCACCCCCTTGAGGATGTTGAGGCTTGGCTTGATGACATGGCATTTGATGATGATAGTACACCCCTTTGGAGGGGTCATGGAGCCCTTTTCCTTGATGACATCATGGTTTGGTGGAGGATGTTGCACATATGATGTGACACTTTCTTGAGCTGACCTAGCACATATGATGATAAGTTGGGACCTTTTGATGAGGAGACATGACTTTTTGATGATGCATTGCACCTTTTGGGAAGAGACATGACTTTTGGAGCATTTACACCCTATTTTGGAGATGACGTCATCTTTATGAGCCTTCTACACTCCCACGTGTGGCATTTTTGGAGGATGTTTTCATGTTTTAGTATTGTATCTTTGCTTTAAAGGCATTTTTGGGGGTCGGTCTTAGACCTATCTACCTTGTATCATGGATTTGTTATGTTTTAAGGGATTTTAGGAGGATATTATCTCATTGAGGGTGAAGCACTTGGCTTCCTCATATAAATAGAGGAAGTGCTCCCTCATTTTTACATATTTCTACTTGTGGAGGATTACAACTACTTGTCTACTTCTATTTTTCTCTTTTGCTATGGATGAATGACCCATGTGACTTCTTGGAGAGATGATGTATGGATGCTTTCTCAAGTTTGATGGATGAGCATCGATTTACCTAGTAAGTGTTCTTTTTAAGTCTTTGTGCATTTATTTATTGAATGTATGAAGTGTGAATGTGCTTATCAAAGTGGTCAAAGTGCATTTTTCCTTTTATTTTTCTTAAATAGATCCTATCTTGCAAACCCTAGGAAGGTTTATAGTGGAAAACCTTCCCTTGATATTGTCTTTAAAGCTTGTTAAAGGACATAGGATGACTTTCTAGGGCTTGAAGTGGACTATCGTAGTTGTCATCCTATAGGATAGCCTCCTAAGATTTGTAGTGGACTACTTCAGGGTTTATCCAAAATCCATGCTTCACCTTTTTCTTTAAGAAAATTCATAGTTTGACTCCATAAGCCCTAAAAATAGTAGGCACCTCCTTTAGTCAATCTTTAAAATTTAAATCTACTTTTTCTTTTATTGTTTTAGGGTTAGATTAGGGTTTGCAGCAATTATTCTTTACTTTTCAGCCATAATTAGGCTAGACATCTAGGGTTTTATTGGCATTTATTCCTTAAAGATATATCTTGTTCTCATTTATTGCATTGCTGATTTAATTTTCAGCCCTCTAGGGCTTGACGTCTTGCATTTTTAGGGCTGTTATGTGCCATATATGTTTCAGAAAATAATTGTTCATAAAATCCTAGTTTAAGTTGCATTTCTAACCCTAGTTTTTATTGCATGCTTACTTGTTTAAAGGGTTGATTTATTGCTGCTGTTCTTTTAACTTGATATATTGTTGAAGATTGTCATCTTTCATACAAGTTTTGCACAGCCATAGCTTTTTCTCTTATTGGTAGTGTTTGGGGTACCTTCTTGACCTATTCTAACTTTTTCTATATATTACAAATTGTCTTGGATACTTTTCACACACAAATCTGGAAATTGCCTGATTGAACCAACTTATACTTACCTTGATAACCTTGATTTAGTGGTGGTCTATTTGAGTAACTAATATTGTAGACTTGATCCCATCTTGCTATAAGATTCCTTGAGGTTACTAGGGAAGCCTCCCTTGTGCAGGATTTCATCCTTCACTAAAACAAGGGAAGTGATTACTAAGGTGACGACGGTAACACTTCCATGTTACACTTGTCTTGGCCCTTGTGAAAGGCTTTGCAAAAAGGTGCTAGATCTTGTGATAACATGCAACATTTGAAATTGTTCTTCAATTAATCAATAAGGTATTCAGTGCCAGATAGGTTAGGTTAGTGTTAACTTTTGGGGTTACTCCGAAAGTGTTTACACCATGCTTGGCATGCTTCATGAGATTTGGGGTACATGGTGTATGTTCAACCCCTAGATGGTCTGAGATGGATTGGCACATGATAAGATATGATAAGGTAATTTTATTAATGTCCACGAATGACCACAAAATTAGGTCAATGGGACTGAAGATTACAACAAGTGTGAGTACAATGTGGGAGTGTGATAGTCCTTGATGGATTTGCACAGTGGTGATAGCTTGCTCAGTGGATGCTTGATCTCAAATGGTTGTTGGCTTAGTGTTATTCCCTTATGCATTGGAGTTCTCTTAATAGTTTGGCAATTGCCCTTCACTGGGGCCCCATGAAGGATCCACTTGCTTAGAGTGCCCTATATGGGATGAGGGGCATTGTGCAGCTTGGAGGAGGACATCAAGCCATAGTTGGCATGCAGCAGCTTGGATTCTTGTTTGGAGAATTGGAGATGACTCGAGGGGACACCTAGGGCTTCGATGATATTTTTGCAGGGGCAGTAGACCCAATGAAGTACATTGCTTAGGAGGATTGATGGATTTCATGGAGGCTTGTGATGGAAATATATGGACTTGCTTTTCGTAGCTAGATCACCTTGGAGCCATTATTGTACATGAAATCAACTTGAAGCATTGCATATGTACTTTAGAGTGTCGAGTCTCACTTGTGTTGGACTACAAGTGCTCATTGTAGGTTGCTTGTAAAAGCTAAGGCCCACATTGTATTGTTGGCCTCCCTTACCTCTCATATAAATAGAAGAAGGAGAGAATCTTTCCATTCATATGTTTTCATTCACTCATGAGTCACTTGTATTCACTCTTGTGATGAGATGTGACATAAAGGAGAGTGCACACTAGCCTCTCTGTCTCTTTTTAGAGTCTTCACATGTGCTCTCTCTCTCTCTCTCTCTCTCTCTCTCTCTCTCTCTTGAGTTGCTAGGGTTTCTTGGTTTTCTTGGTGTATCTTGGAGCATCTTGGAAGTCTAGGGTTAGGGTTTATCCCTTGGAGATTGGAGATTAGGGTTTTATGATAAAACCCTAGGGTGAAATTGTGAAGAAGAGGAAGAGAGGACATCTTGCCTTGGAGGATGTGTTGACAGTTGGACTGAGGATATTCTTGGTTGTAGGGTTTTGTTGATTTTCCCTAGCTAGGATTTGTACTCGCCTTGAAAGAAGGCTATGGTATGTACATGTACTTCATCTTGAGCATATTAATGAAGTTTCCAGCTGTCCAAAACTTGTGCAATTTCCAGATTTGGTTTTTAGCTATGTTATGAAACAAGGGCCTTGAAAATGATAAAAAGACAATGAATACAGTCCACTTCGAGGGGGAAAGCTCCTTTTACAATATATATCTGGAAAAACTATAATTAGATTGCATGATTTTTCAGTTGAAGATAAACGTTTGCAAGATTTGGAAGTCATGCCATTGGAATACTTGATCATGAGATCAAACAGTTATATGATATATGGCAGCTGTTGAGATTTCACATAGATAACTGTAGCTCCAAGCACTATTACATATCTGTAACAAATAGTACAAAGCTTGATACTAGTTAGAACTTAGGATAACCTTACCTGTCCCCTACTGCCAACCCTACTACTAGCTGGTTTACCTGCTACCAAGAACATAATTAATACCATAAGAACAGCATACCGTCCTAACCCTTATTAGACTGGGCAACCTTCACTATATACCTATGCATGCATCTGTAACTGCAATCAGCTTATGCCCATCTAAAATAATTTGCAATCAAATGAATAAAATTGTGAGAATGCATAGTCAATAAGGTTACTATTTAATTGAGGTAGAATCTCACCAATGTAGCCGGATCTGTAGGCTCATTGCCCTCCTCAAGTTCATTCTCGCCTTCAGCGAAACAATGTTGCTGAATCAAAAAACAAAGAACTGACATGTGAAACTGTTGTAAGATGATTATGACAATAATTCTCATTCTGCCTGTTATTTTAAGCACTGGATCTATGAACATGATGTCCTGAAGGCACTCCCCTGGCTTCTACTTATGCCCTATTATAGAACAAAAATGAAAGGTCATGAAAATCATTTTTGATGTTCACCTCTTCTGAGATTTGAACAGGAACATCTTCAAGGGACAAATAGCCTTTTGCCTGAAAGTACATGAAGCAAGTTTATAAATATCTTCTTTCACAATCATCATACCTTAAATGAACCTTTGCACACAAATTTCAAGCGTAAACATCCATGCTATTTTTGTTTTTAAATACTTGTCAAGGAACATCAAAAACACTCACATCATGAGATGCACCCCAGGGTAATTTTGGGCAAGGTTCCCACCTCCATGGTCGCGATGTAGAGCAGCACATTGCCCATTTGTCTATCAAATTCATTGCTGCAACTTGAAATTCGCCTGGACTGAAAGTTCCATCCCACAGGCACTCACTTGACATGATAATAAATGGCCAATTGCGTACTTCTGGCAATTTCACTTCTTAACTCCAACAATGTTCCCAAATCCATAAAACCTTCTGCTACATCTGCAAAATGTTGAACTTATTGCATTATATTACACATCTGACACCATTCTAGAACATTTCCTTATTGGGAAAAATGAGATATGGGAACAAGACATAGGGAAAAAAAGGAGAAGTCATATCCATGTCTGAGATGACGATAGACAGTCAATGGAACTGGCTAAAATCAATGTCATAGTAAACCAAGGTAAAGTACATACAGAAACTCTAGTCAAAGAATCAGTATCTATAGTTATCTGTATGTAACAATACAAAAAGAGACTTAAGACCTTAAACCTAAAATTGATAGCAATAACTAGCAAATAAAGTGATGAAAACCCCAACTTGGCAGAACTGGGGAATTCACAATTAGGTTCTATTGTGAATGAGCCAAGAATAGTTTAGATTGTCACCTGGGGGCATAGTTACCAGATTTGAAAAATACAGTAGGTTCGGGAAGAGGAGGTTCAGAAAAGTTAAGATCTCGAAAAAGCCAAGAATTTTTTAGATTGTCACCTGGGGGCATAGTTACCAGATTTGAAAAATACAGTAGGTTCGAAGAGGAGGTTCAGAAAAGTTAAGACTTCAAAAAATGTTTAGAACAGGGTGTTTACAACAAAATCTAGCACCCCCAAATGATGTAAAGTCCCAAGCATCAAGGGGCTAGTCGTGTGCAACTCAGGAAGGCTACCTAGTATCATCACAGTAGCTCTTCCTCTCACTTTGGTTGTTTCTTCCCCAACTCAAGGGGGGCTTCCCTAAGAGGTAGGATTGCCAAGGCTATAAAGTGGAGGCACAAGGTAATTTAGTGAAGAGTAAACCTAAGAAAAACAAATGGATTTCGTATAAGTGGAAGAATGAATGGTGTGAGAAGGAAAGATGAAGGAAAACTCAAGACCAAGTGCCTAATAACACCTTGGGAAAATGAAGTCAAAGAAGCATAGATCAAAGAGGGCAAGTGCATGAAGATGTAAGGCAATAGAGGCTGCTATGCATGCCACAAATCAGCCCTAGCTTGCTGAAATCTATTGCAGAAAATTGTCCTTGGAAAGCTAGGTGTGCTATTCAAAATGTTGGTATGAAGGTGATGCCATATCATGCCAACAGAAAATTAAAAGGGATAATTTTAAGGATGGAAATTTATATTAAAATGTAGAAATATGGGTTAATCTTACTAGTCCTTAATATGCAAAATGTAAAATGTTTGGCAATAGTTTTGTAAAAATATTCAAATTTCTAAGGATTTTTTATACTTTCTATAAAATTTTGGCAATTTTTAAGGTAAGATAATTTTATTCTATGGAATTTGGGTGAACCATTTTTAGAAAAAATGGAAATTGGCGAATCTTTTTTTGGGAAAAACCATGGAAAATTAGCCCATTTGTGAAATTTAGCCCCTAAAATCATCTATGGCTGCCAGAAATTAGGTTTATTAGGTATAGCTTAACATGACAACAACAACCATAAGATGGACCATCTTCTCATATTACATTGTCCAAATGAAGCATGGTTCATTGCAAGGCCTTCATAACTATATAACAAGGGTTTCCTACAATAAAAATCAGCACATGAAAAGTAAATTACAGTGTACACACATGAAAGCCTCACATAAACAAGAAATTATACCTCGAATATTCCATTCAATCTCCAAGCATGTGATGTACAAATATGATCCAAGGGGAGAGCTCCTCAATCCACAAAGTGTTGGACACAGCGGTACGATATTGTCATTGATGTCAACGGGGTGCAGAAGAATCCAATATAAACCCAATGCTCAAAAGGAAGAACGTTAATCGAAGCTCAGAAGAGATGACGCATTTGAAATAACATAGGAGACAGAGTTCTGCGAGTGAAGGAATCCTTTTGTAAAGGATCGAGTTACAGGAACCGTTCATTCTTGGTTCGGGACAATCCAGGATCGTAGATCGAGGTGAAGTTAGAGGTTGGGAAGGATTAAATCTCAACCGTCAGATCTGAAGCAGGAGCTTAGGATGGTTTCCCAGCCATTAGATCAAGATTCGATCTAGAATGAAAATATTGAACCGTCAAATCACACTAAAGGAAAGAAGGTGGTCAACTCTGGCGCTGACCACTCTAGCGAAAAGGAGTCTAAAACAGGTAAGTTTACCCGAAGGTCGAAGCCCCGAAGTCACGAACTCTCGTCGACCGTCGAATCAGAGGAAGAATAGGAAATCTTGTCAACCGTTGATCTGGAGTGAAAATATTCAAAGTGCGCTAAGGAAGAAGGTGGTCAACTCTAGCCTTGACCTACTCCGGCGATAAGCAACTCAGATAAACCAAGAACTCCCGAACCCCGAAGTTCTAGAATAAACAAAGGCCATAGGATCAAGACAGTTGAAAATCTACGGGGGTAGATCTATTCGGCACTTCGGCAATAATCGAAGGATGGTATAAAAGTGCCAAAACTCTCGAAGCCACGAAGTAAGACGTGTGGCAGAAGACAAATATGACGCGTGGCCCAATAGGCTAGTGACAAGTGTCAAGGTATAGTTGTCACATTAGGTATACGAAAGTCACGAATCAAGGTGACATGTGGCAGCCACTCAGCCAGTTCCACGTCAACAGTGACGTCAGCAAGCTACATCACTCCGGGACTACATCCTCTGGGGATATCCAGCTTCTCCTACCAGCAAAACTACTCGAAGTGTCGAAGGCCAAAGTCAAGAATAACCGAATACCCAGAGAGCGGGAGCTCCTTTGTGCCAAAGTCTACGGTCCTAGCTCCTGGACATGTAAGGTTATCAAGCAGGGAGTGTCGATACACCCTTCGGCGGAATTTACTCCGGAAGAATTGGAAGACTGCAAAGGCCTGAGTCCTGAAACGCCGAAGTTCCAAAGTAAATGAGAACTGTCCATCTCAAACGTGCAAATAAAACGCGACCGTTAATCTTGATAAGTGATTAAGCACTAGTTTGGCTTAGCGCTTAGTCACCGCCTATGGTCATATGGAATAGAGGTCCTGAAAGTGCGTCTGTGCGAATTTTAACATACAGAGGAAGAATTTTTCCTCTATCAGGAAGAAACTTAGAACCAGACAGGATCTGGATTCTATCCTAATTAATATTAAGTGATCAAATACATCCAATGCATTGGAAATCAAATCGAAAAGCTCAAATATGATCTGTTGGAGAACTTGGGACGCAGCAGAAGCTTAAGAATGAAATAAAAAGGCATGGGATCGAGTTAAAAGAAATCGATCCATACCTGTGATCGAATTATGAAAATCCCTCTTACTAAATTGAAAAGCTTTCACGTTAATGTGTGAATAATAATAGAGGAAGATACTAATTCTAAATTAAAAGACAAATGTTATTACTGTTAATTTAAATGAAGAGGTGCAATGGTCCAAACAAAGGGACACAATGCTTCAACGCTCACACTAGTTGGAAGACTATATAAGCAAGAAAGAACAGTGAAGAAGATGTGTCTCTGCAATCCAAATCAGAAGACCAAAAAGCAAAAGCAGAGTCCAAAAAAGAAGAACCGATGATACTTATGCAGTGAAGGTGGAAGGGAGGAGCAAGGAAGGATTCATATCCTTTACTAAGAAAAGTGTGAAAACAAGGGAGTTGGTGCTTCCTAGGGTTGGTGCCCTAAAGACAAGGGAGTTGGTGCTTCCTAGGGTTGGTGCCCTAAAGACAAGGGAGTTGGTGCTTCCTAGGGTTGGTGCCCTAAAACAAGGGAGTTTGTGCTTCCTAGGGTTCGTGCCCTGAAAAAGGGCATTTGTGTCTCCGAGAGTGGGTGCTCTAAAAGGGATTGGTGTCCTTCACTATCTCAGATTATTCTTTACAAAACCTTGTAATTCCTGTTAATTATATTTATATAATTGATTTTAAATACAAGTCCATTGTTGATCTATTGTTGTGATTAATAAAATAAACAAAATAACTGCTAATTGTTTAAAAAGGTAATACTGATTCACCCCCCCCTCTCAGTATTTCCAACAAAAAGTCCCAAATTATAATAGAGAAAAAGCTCATCTTTATAGAATGAGTCTTGTTATCGCTCAGTTTGTAGGATAGGTCTAGTAGCTTGGAGGTAAGACTCAAACTGGCGTAACAGGAGCTTCCCCACCAACTGTCACCTCGATGGGGAGCTCTTTCTATTCAGGGTGGCTAATCCCAAGGGAGACGTCCCTAGTAATCTGGGGTTCTGAAAGGTCTTAAGTTTTAAAGGATCAAGATGAGGGTTTCCTTTCACAAATTACTGCCAAAGAGATAGTCAAAGAAGGTATTCCACTGATAAGGGCACCTGTTTGCGAGATAGGACAAATAAAACTAAAACGTGCAAGCAGTGGTTAGTACTTCAATTGCTAATGACTATCTTCAATATATATATATGAGCAATGATAAATGTAATTATTGACGAAGTCAATGATTGCAAACAAAGTCAATGGCTTATAATATTACTTCTTCAATAAGTACAAAAAGACACTTGCATTCAATGTACAAAATCAATCCTTATGTTCTCACAATGCATTAAATATGCTCATAAATAAATATTGTTGCTGCTGCGTCACCATGTTGCTAGACATACAAGTGTTGAGTAATTTTATTGGCTTAAAAAAGAAAAATGTTCACTTTATTGTCTAGCTAACCTAACCCTAACCCTAAGATGACGTCATACCTGTTTTGAACTCTTGTTTGGCTTAAAACGTTGTGGCATTGTCATCCATTGATAGACTTTGAATCGTTGATCATTTTCATAAGTTTAATTAGCAAAACGTTCTTCTCATTGTCTACCGAAACTAACATAGATTAGGGCTGACGTCACCCTAGCAACATAGTGACGCAGCAGCAACAATATTTATTTATGAGCATATTTAATGCATT
>ML796256.1:130658-144187 GCA_009831015.1 Picea engelmannii | reverse complement strand
ACCTTTTAAAATCTCTTAAACCACTTTGATTACTTTGACCTTTTGGGGCTTCTAGATGACATATGAGGGTCCTCCAACTTCGTAAGGCCATAACTCTCAAACCGTGTGGAGTTATGTGACGTTCTACATACCACCAGAAATGGAATAACATATACTATCCATATAAAATAGTATTATCTGAAAATATATCATAACTCATACCGTTACCCATCAAACAAACTTGGGTCCATTACCCAAACCTAGGGTCTCCAACTTCTCATGGCCATAACTCTCTAACTATGAGGAATTATGTGACGTTCCACATACCACCGGAAATGACATGACAAGAACTATCCATCTAGGATATTTTCCTTGACAAATTCACTTTCCTTCATATCATTATTCCACAGTTAAGCATGGGTTCTCTTACTCCACAAAGCGTCTTCCCGTGAGGGATTTCACCATAAGGGGACCACTTTGGAGTTCATCCATATTTACTTCTTATCAACCATGACAAAAAAATAATGAGTCATGTTTACATCAAACACTATTGGGTCCATTACCCAAACCTTTGTGCTACGGGTCTTTCTTCAAGGGTTGACATCAATGACAACCAACCTTAATCAACAGCAGCCACATGTCTTCTCGGAGATAACTACCACCATTCGAGCAAGTGTTTCAGTTCTATAGTTTCAACCTATTTCATTTATTAAATAGAAGATATTGTTCACTGGATATCTGTGTTGTTCTTCATATTTATGTGTTTATTGTATTCAGTCTGTTAATCAGTTCATTCTGCTCCTAAATCCGGATTAGGAAGTTAGAAAATAAAATAGTCAATCACCTCCATATAAGAAGGAGGACAAGCAGAGGATTCAGACTAGATGCTAACATTGGAGATTTCAATATGGGGGATATCATACTGGATTTAGGATCTGAGGTAAATATGTTACCCAAGAAGACATGGAAGTGTATGGGAGAGCCCACACTAGGCTATTCACCTGTCCAGTTGAAGCTAGAAAACCAACACAGATTTCTACCCATTGGAAGGCTTAAGGGTGTGACAGTAGATCCGGATGGAGTGTGCACTAAGGCATAATTTGAAGTGATAGAGATAGTAGATGGCACAACACCTTATCCAACATTGCTTGGACTATATTGGGCATTTGATAACCGAGCAGTAATCAACTTGAATATAAGGAAAATGGCATTCGAATCAAGAGAATACATATTCATTGTGCCATTAGATCCATCAGAGGGAAAAAGGTTTGTAGAACCCACTTACTTAGATCCATCAAGAGAATCCATATTCATTGTGCCATTAGATCCATCAGAGGGAGAAAGGTTTGTAGAACCCACTTACTTAGATCTAGAGGAGATAAACGAGCCGTACATAACCACTGCACGATAAGAAGATTATGTTAACCCAACTACCGATGGGGTACTCAGCTAGAGGAGCATCACATCATATGATTTTGACTCAGATACAAGTTTGGAGAATTGGCATCAGAGATTACATGAAGTTTCCACAAGAAGGTGCTTAAGAATATACCATGCAATAAGATGGGTGGGTACACAGATAAGAGAACCTCCCAGTTTTCATGGGGTGAATGACTTAAAATAATTCCTAACAAGATATGATGTTGAAGTGTTAGAGAATAAAAGGCTCTTAGCCCTAGACATTGCACTCAAGGAAACACTTTCAAGATGGTGGGGTGCGCACAAAGAAACAATTAAGGATTGGTACCAATCTAAGAGGTTATTGCACATCAGATTCAATGTAGAACAGGGCAGCACTAAAATGCAGAGATATGATGGACATGGGACACCAGCAGGACATTTGGAGAAATGCAAGACACAATGGAGGATAACACCACCAGAGGAATGGCCTCATCACATCATCCATACACTGGAAGAAATTCTGGAAAACTAGTATGTAGACCAGGAACTGCACAAAGGCACTGCATAATGGACAACATTACAACAAAATTTTATAGTAACTTTCTCATTTGAACAAGAGAACCCCAACATTGAATCAACACTAAAACAGATAAGACGGGTAATATTTATTGATGAACTAGAGATTGAACTCATGACAAAGTATTGACAACAGAATAGGCAGACAGTGAAAGAACTACTGTCATGTTATCATATGCAGGAAGAAGTACCAGATGAAGATGATCCACACAACATTCATATTACAGAAGTCGAAGGTGAAAGAGAAGTGGAAGGTCCATTCTTAGAATCACAAGTATTTGTTTCACCTATCAAGGTAAATAAATTCAACATTGGCACAACTGATAATCCTAAAATGGCAAGTATTGGAGACTATTGGGATGAACAAATAGTAGAAAAGATAACGGAGTTACTGTGAAAATACAATGACCTATTCCCAACAACATTTTCAGAGATGAAAGACATAACATGATGGATATGAGAGATGAAGATACCTCTCAAACCTGATGCTAGATCTGTCAGATGGAGACCTTATAGACTAAATCCAATATATAAGTAGAAAGTGAAAGCAAAAATTGACATAATGTTGGAAGCTGGTATTATAGAACCAATGGAGGAATCTGAATGGATAAGCCCTATGGTAGTGCAAGAGAAGAAACAAGGGGGGATAAGGATTTGTGTAGATATGAGGAAACTAAATGATTCTTGCCTACATGACCCTTTCCCTACACCTTTTACAGATGAAGTCTTAGAGAATGTGGGAGGCAAGGAAACATACTCATTTATAGATGGATTCTCAAGTTACCATCAGATCAAGATAGCCCTAGAAGACAGGTATAAGACTACTTTTTCCATAGAATGAGAATCCTACCAGTACACAATCATGCCTTTTGGGTTGAAGAATGCACCAACCATATTTTCAAGAGTAGTAATAGTTGCCTTTAAAGAATTTATACATCAATTTTTAGAAGTGTATCTAGATGATTGGATTGTATATAGTTTGTTAAAGGACCATGTAGAAGTGTTAAGACTAATGTTGGAAAGATGCAGACAGTGTCAGATATCACTAAATATAAAGAAGTGCATATTTTGGAAACCATTTGGAATATTATTGGGCCATATAGTGTGAAAACAAGGCTTGTCGGTAGATCTTGCCAAGATTGCAGTTATTGTCAATTTACCACCACCCAAATCAGTGCGCTATTTGAGACCAACACTGGGACATACATGCTATTACGAGGAATTTATAAAAGGGTATGTGCAGATCACTGCACCAATGGAAAAACTGTTAAAGAAGGATACTAAATTTCAGTGGAATGAGGACTATCAACAAGGTTTGGACACTCTAAAAGAAAATATGGTCACAACACCTATTCTAGTATTCTTAGATTGGGAAAAGACTTTTCATGTGCATGTAGATGCATCAACTATAACACTTGGAACAATTATGGTGCAACCGAGAGCAGGATACTTGGACCATCCTATAGCATTTGCAAGCAGAAAACTGTCAGAATCAGAGCATAACTACAATACTACGGAAAGCGAAGGCCTAGCTATGGTCTATGCACTTTAGAAGTTCATACATTACTTACTGGGAAAACACTTTAAGATGTTCACAGATCATTCAACTCTCAAATATTTAGTCAACAAGACAGTGTTGGGGGGGGAGGATCTGTAGATGGTTGTTGTTGTTTCAAGAATTTGATTTTGAAGTGATAGTCAAACTAGGGAAGCTGAATGTAGGACATGATCATCTATCAAGGGTCACTAATGGAGAGGAACCTACCAACTTGGAAGACAACTTCCCTGATGCGTAGTTATTTTCACTACAAATAGTTGATGAATATTTTTTTGATATCGTTGAATACTTGAGTACAGAGATTGCGCCACAAGTGCTTACCACTATGCAGAAGAAAAATATGGTAGTCAGAGTTGCAGATTATCAACTGATTGCAGGACACTTATATAAAATGGGTGCAAATAGAATTTTGAGAAGGTGTGTACTACAACATGAAAGGCCTAGAATTTTGGTAGAAGCTCATGAGGGAATAGCAGGAGGAAATTATGCAGGAAAATCTACCGTGTAGAAGGTATTGCGCGCAGGACTATGGTGGCCAACAATTCACAAAGATGCTAAGGAATATTGCCAGAGATGTGATGTCTGTCAGAGGGTTGGTAAACCTAATAGAAGGGATGATATGCCTCTAAGACCACAAGTAACTTTGCAGTTATTTGACAAATGGGAAATAGATTTTGTGGGACCAATTAACCCACCATCAAAAAGGTCAGGAGAAAGGTATATCATTACTGCAACATAATACTTAACAAGATGGGCAGAAGCAACATCGGTAAAATATTGTAGCACATAGACATCAACACACTTCCTGTTTGAGTAAGGGATCACTAGATTTGGCTGTCCAAGGATTTTGATTAGTGACCAAGGTACCCACTTTATCAACAGTAATATCAAGGCTACGATTGAGGAGTTTGAAGTCTATCATCAGAAGAGTACACCTTACCATCCTCAGGAAAATGGAACAATAGAATCCTTCAATAAGATGTTGGAGAATGATCCGAGGAAGATCTGCAATGTCAACAGGGACAATTGGGATTTGAAAATACCAACATTACTATGGGCATATGGGACTACATGCAAAAAGTTGACTGGACAGACACCATTCAAGTTGGTGTATGGGAAGGAGGCAGTAGTGCCATTAGAATTTCTGGTACCCAGTCTGCACGTAGCAACAATTACCAACATGATAGAAAGAGGCACAATAAATGAAAGATTAAATCGGCTAATGGAAATGGAAGAGGACAAGATTATGGAAATATTTTATCAAGAAGTACAAAAAGCAAGAGACAACGCTTGACATGATAGACATATCAAGATGAAGAGTTTCAAGGAAGGAGACCTAGTTTTTCTCTATGACAATAAATTTTTCAACATCTGGGTAAATTTAGAATGCATTGGTTGGGGCCATATGAAGTGAAGATTGTCACATATGGGGGATCTATATAGATAAAAGACTTGGGAAGCACATAATTGAAAGGAATGATCAATGGGAGTTGACTGAAACTGTACAATGATAGTCGACCTCTCAACAATTAAAAGTTACAACGCAGTAAGAAAACATGTACATAGTGTATTATAGTAGAAGCTAGGATAGAAAAATGACAAAAAAGAAATAGAAAGGAGAAAAAGAGGGGAAAAAAATATAAAAAGAGAAAAGAGAAAAAATACAAAAACAATGGGGAAAATTTGCACGCAGTAAATACAACGACAAACATCAGCGGGCAATACGCAGTAAAAAGTAAACTTGGCACAAATGCATGCAAAAAGTAAAAGTGAACATAACTCAGTCTATAAAAGGTGGAAAAACGTAGAGTTATTCAACACTTAGAAAATTTCGAGCTGAGTGTGAGAAAGAGAACCCGTGCGCTAGTTTTCAATCGCTAAAGTAGCAGGCTGAGATTGTGATAGTTGCAAAGGATGACTCCACCAAAGTTTGGGTCACCAGGACAGTTTGTCAGGGTCACCCGACAAGGCGAAATGTGCAAAGAGAGGATGCAACAACCATAGAATATAGTCAAGCCCAAGGATGTGACCACCTTGGACCCATAATCAATTAGCCCGATGCAGGTCAAGGAAGAGATCCCTACAATACAACAAGGAGAGATAGGGCAGTGCTCCGGGGCCAGAAACATGGGTTCAAACCCTAACCTAGAGATGCTTGTGGGACCATATGATACAGTGGGACCACGATAGTCCCAGGTACAAGAAAAAATATTGGTCGAAGACATCACCAACTGGCCAGAGTCAGCTGGGGAAGAAGAGGGCACAAGAGCAGTAGAAGCAGACACATTTGTTGCAGGGCAGAAAAGAAAGACCCCTGACAGTATGGAAATTACCCTTCCATTTCTTCCAGACGCAATCCCCACTGTTGATGACATGTTGGGGAAGGTATCAAGGTTGAGGTATGCAGACCATGACATGTGTGACATGACCAAGTTTCCATAATTGGTCGAGGAAAACTATCTGATCAACATAGGGGAGATTAGACCCCTAGGAAGGCTAGTGCTAGAGCATGCACAATGGATTATGGGGCTGTATAACTCGGGTATAATGAACCTATTGGACATACCACATTTTGGGTGCGATAAGAATGTCATTATGCGCATCAAACAACTGGTCTCTTGGGTCCATGGAGGCATTCTTTGGATGGACAAACCAGTACAGATCAACATGGCATTAATTTCCAAAATAACAGGATTGCCTACAGTCAACGCGCAACCAGAATGATTTTTAGAAAAAAGAGCGCGCGAGAAGGAACTAGTGGAACAAGTGAAGGCACAGTTCGACACGACTAGGGGGATTAGAGGCCTCATCATCAAAGATATCAACTACAACACGACAATATTTGCCAGTAAGCTAATAACGTGCAAGTTGTTAAGAAAATGTCGCAGAGAGGAAGCACCAACATGAGTAATCGCAGTAGCAACGCAGTGCACCAAGGGGATGATGTTTAGCTGGGCATTGTACCTGTTGAGCCAATTCTTGCTTGACTTTCGTGATGCATAGGACAATGGAACTGAGTTCCATTACTCCTCGTTGATGATACTGATAGATCTGGAAGGGTGGTAGGAGCCTAAGTTCTCAGCATTCTTGGACAAGATAAAGAAGTGCTATGAAACTAAGTATGAATCTCTCTGGCAGGCGAAAGATAACAAGACACATTAGACAAACAAAACTGTGTTTTCCATGTTGCTAGAAGAAATCCAACAGTGCACCACAAATGTATGGCGCATACCGATGGAGGTTACGCATGAGACATAGGGGATAGCTAGATTGAAGGCATCCCGACATCACATATGGATCCAAGCTACAAAGGATCCTAAGAAGGAATGGTTGACGATGCAACAATGCATCACCAAGGAAGAGGTCGAGTGGATTATCAAGGATTGGCCTGTGTAGTGGCATCTTCCAATAACAAAACCATCGATGAGGACTAGCACGGTGCAATCCTCCAAGCTAAAAGAGACGACCGAAGCAGGCTCGTCAGCCCGAACATGTAGTTTGGCTGACAGCACCAGGACAACCACAATGCGAACCCTACCACATGGAAGTAGCACAATACCAAAAAGGCCAAGGAGAAGGCCCACGACAATGAGAACAATAGTTTGGCCATAGAATGCATGAAAGGAGACAACAGAGGTTGTAAAGGAAACAAGCAAGGGAACAACAATGGAGGCGCAACCCTCACAGATGACAAGAAATCCCACATAGGGAAAATACGCGAGAAAGAAGAGGAAGCACGAGAAAGAGGACCCCGATATCATTGTCACATGGGATGATGTAGAGCTCGTCGTGAATAAGTTCCAAGACAGGAGTGAGGAAGTGGTCAAGACTGCAGTAGCGCAAAGGGAAGAATTATGGCTAATCTCCTAGAGGTACACAACAACATTCAACAACTTGGGATCCGAGTAGAGTCACATGCCACTCCGCAACCACAAGAGAAGACAAAGAGGCCATCTGCGCAGAAAGAGGGTGAAGAGATTGTGCAACTTATTGTCTAGGGGAGGTAAACATTCAAAATAACGCGTCAAATGATAAGATTCGATAGGGAGACAACACAAAAACCCTTGTAGGAGATAGAATAACTTGAGATGGTGATGGCGCACATTCCGACAAAGGCTTTATACAGACTACAAGACAATGTCATGCAGGAAGTACAGTCTAGAGCCCGTATGGATGCCAAAAATATAGAGGTGGGTAGAGGAGTCGCAGAGATGCTCCAAATCACAGGCGACCAGCTGATGGCGGAAAAGGAAGAAGAGAAGGAGCACACATATAGGTTAGAGCATGGATTGACAACGTCATACAACCAAATCCCCAACAACGCACAGGCAATGGAAAGAAGTGTAGAGGAGAAGATAAACCTCACTGCACAAACAATTGACCAATACAGGAAAGAGATCGAGGAGCTCAAAGAGAAGCTCAATCCCATGACCCCACTTGAGGTCTGAGAGTAGAGGAAAGCAGAAGTTGCACTCCAAATGGAAGAAATGGAGAAACAAGTTAGCGCAACAGCCGGATTATTTGACAGAGTAGCGCAACTTTGGACAGCGCTAGAGGAAGACGAGCAGGTCCAGTAGTGGGACCAAGAGGAAGAAAGGATAAGTGCAATGATCTAATACCTCAAGCAGAGTCAAAAGATAATGAGCATCACAGAGCATCTGCAAGCTGGAACACAAGATATGAAGAAGCTACAGGCAAAACTAAAATCAACGCAGACACAGAGCCATGAAAGATAGGCACAGATGGAACCTCTTCAAGAGAAAGCAACGAATATGATCACACAGTTGGAGGAGGAGAAGAAGAACATGGTGCAAGAATAGGTAGGGTGTGCAACAATGATCCAAGAGGAGACTACAACGCAAGGATTAGAAGCGCTCACAGAGAAGGTCGCATAGGTCCAGGCAAGAGGAAGGGAACTTGCAGAAAAGTTCCATATCCTAGCAGAGGTTGTCAAAGGAGTGGGCACTGCCTAGGTGGCTCGAAACAAGCCACATGTCAGTGTTGGGGGTCTCTTGGGCACAGGCCAATTTTGAGAAAAATTCCAATTTTGGAGAATAAAGCATAATTTGGAAAAAGACAGCTAGCAAGAAAAGAAGCACGTGCGAGGAAAAGCTACATGCAAAGGAGGAAAGCATGCAAAGAGCGCATGCAGGAAAACTGAACCAAGTTAGGGTTAGGGTTTTTGTAAGAGATTATATCGACTAATAAGATGAAAATGAATATAAATAAGTACCTATGAGGTCTAGGTCATGGGTAGTTTCAGAATGTTAGAGGATACTATTTTTCTTGGCTAGGAGAATGATTATAAGATTTGATACCTTTTTGTAAGTTGTGGAGATGTAGGAGAGTGAATTAGGTAGATATTGAGGGTTAGATCACAGGATGAGGAGCGTGGTGCGATCTAGTCCGCCTCAAAGAGGTTGTGGAACCTGTTTTGTGATTGTATAGTCAGAATTGTAGTGTGCGCAATGCCATATCTTGCAGAAATCTAAATAAAAGAGCCTAAGAAGATATATCTTTGCGAACATAACCCAGGAGGGGCTGAACCACGGTAAAACATGTGTTATGTGTGGTTTTTATTGCATATTTACCTTCTATAAGTAGTTAGATGATGAATGTATGAATGAATATTTCTGTTAGATCTATTATTTCGTTGATCAGTTAAATTGCATGCATAAAATTAACAAATGAATGAATATTAAGCATGATAGAGAGAACAACCAGATCAAGGCCTTAGAGGATGAGTTGCAATCCTATATCCCCACTCTTTCCTAGAATGTAAGCATCTGAGCATTGCAGTCACCCATAGAACTATCTCGGGTGAGACTGCGTAGTACCTTCTGTGTGTTGCGTTGCCTTCTGGTTTACCAGGAGGGCCGATAGTTTTAGAGGGTTTTGTTGGAAACATGTTAGATCTGAACCTGGGTCAGCCTAGAAGTATATAGGAAGATTAATAACCAACATAAGGACAATATCATATGCAAGGGGAAAAGGGGACTTGCGTGGCTATAATGAAAATGCCAGCATAAGGATGCATTTCTCCTTTCCGTTTTTCCTCCACTTGAAGGCTTTAATTTATACTCCTTTTTAATAGTTGGAGTAGTTATGGATGGGCTATAGGGGGTCAGGAACCTAGGGAACCTGTCAAATCCTCTCGAAATGTCAGGATTTATTATTTTTTTGAGCCAATTTAACATGTACACAAGTTTCTAACTAGCAAGGGGTGTACATACACGAGTTGCTTTAAAGGAAGTCACGTACATCAAGCAAAATGGGGTTTTTAAAGTATATTTAGGGAGGAAAAGGGGGATTTTGGTCCTGGAAGCAGAGAAATGAATGTAACTGAGGCCAATGAGTCATCATGAGCATATGCAGTGTCAAATGACGACATAACACCATGGTTGGCTACAACTGATGCTTTTATCAGTTGTAGGTCAGGGGACATGACAATTGCACATGGGGATTCAATTTATATCCACATGTTAAAGCTTTAATTGAATTAGAATTCACAGAATGCTTTCAAGATACAAATGATGATGATGAAGTAGTACAACCTATCTTAACTATTGACCAAATCATGAATCTAAAAAATGATATCGAGGAAAATCAAATTATTAATTTGATCAATAATTCTGATTTTACTCAATATCATGGGGGGCACCATACTTTTGATCATATATTGGACAATTGTTTTCAAGAAAATTGTACTATGAACACTCTATCAACAATTTCTAGTTCAATGTATTTTGTTAACCCAATATTAGAATCAAGTAGCATTGTTGTTGAAATCTATCAAGGAAAAACCTTAAATATAAATTCTAAACTTGAAGAATTTCAAAGAGAGCAATTAATCAAGAAGTTACAGAAATGTTATGGTGCATTCACATGGGAATATACTAACATGTGTGGAATCCATCTGAATACATGTATTCATCACATTTATATAGAGGATAATTCTAGGCCAATCAGACAACCCGAAAGACATATGAACCCACTCTTGAAAGAAGTTGTAAAAGTTGAACTGTAGAAACTACAAAAATGTTAATTTCATATATCCAATTTATGACAATAAATGGGTATATCCATTAGTGATTGTTCCTAAGAAAAATGGTAAATGGTGTGTTTGCGTAGATGATAGGGAATTTAATAAAGCAACCTTGAAAGATCATTTCCCCCTATCTTTTATAGATAAGCTTTGAGATACATTAGCAGGAAAAAAATACTTTTCTTTTCTTGGTGGGTTTAGTGGTTATAGCCAAATTTAGATTTCTCCAAAGGATTGAGATAAAACAACATTCACATGCCCATGGGGGATGTACATCTACAAAGTACTACCTTTTGGGTTGTGCAATGCACCTGCTACTTTTCAACATGCTATTCTAGGTATTTGTTTTGACTTGATCCATGATTGCATAGAAGTATATATGGATGATTTCACTATCCATAGAAATAATTTTGAGGAAGCATTATAAAATTTAGAAAAAGTTTTTATTAGATTTCAAGAAACTAATTTTTCATTAAGTCATGAAAAATTCCATATATTACTGACTAAAGGAATTATTTTGGGTCATTATGTATCATCTGCGAGAATAAAAGTGGATTCGACAAAGATAGAAGTTATTTTCAAGCTTCTGGTGCTAAAGACCCAAAAATATGTTAGGAGTTTCTTAGGACATGCTGGTTACTATAGGCGATATATTGAAAATTTCATGAAAATTGCATCTCCATTATTTAAATTGCTCACTAAACATAATGAATTTTTCTATAATATTCCTTTCCAAACCGCTTTCGAAACATTAAATAATTTTTTTATGTAGCTTCTCTTTTAAGAGGGCCAAATTGGTCCCTCTCATTTTACATATCTACAGATTCTTTAGATATAACTTTAGGAGCAATGCTAGGACAAAAAGAAAATGAAATTTCCTATGCCATTTATTTTGTGAGTAAAAACATGACACCCCCTAAATTGAATTATACAGTTACGGAAAAAGAGTTCCTTGCAGTTGTGCATGCCATCAATAAATTTAGGCGCTATATTACATGGTATAAGATCTTCATCCACACTAACCATTCAACCATTAGATATTTAATGAACAAACCAATTACTAATGGCATAATTACTAGGTGGCTTCTTTTGTTACAAGAATTTAATATCACTATATTAGATAGACCTCACAAAGAGAATATAGTTGTAGATTTTCTTTCCAGTATTCATAATGAAGGTGAATTAGTTCTTGTTAATGATAATTTTCTTGATGAGCATATCCTTGCAATATCTACTAAATCGCCTTGGTTTGCAGATTGTAACAGTTACCTAATGGGTTGCAATTGATGAGGAGTCGTCTAGGGTTATTGATCCAAAATGGATCCAAAGAAGGAGAAGAACAACTCAGAACTCACAAAGGCAACTCAGGATGCTCAAAATGGCTTCAACAGACAAAGAAAGGGAAAATATTCAAAGTTCCCAAAACTCAGTGAAAATGGCATGATCGCGTTGCAAGCTTTCTAATGGTGTAAATGACTCGTCAAACATAATTTATTGAAATATATTCACGGTCAAAGTTTGGTCAACCTAGCCCAGTCAGTAGGGGATGAGTCAACATCTGTACCACTGACGTCAACATCCGTACTGTTGACGTCAACATCTGTACAACACACGTGGCAGGAGCAGGAAGGTGACACATGGAATGCTGACGTCAACATGCTGAAATGGCAGCACCAGAGGTTGCCACGTGTCACCCGGTTTTGGTGTTTTTCGATCGACCCGTGGACCAATCGGATCGTGCCATGTGGTAGTTTGTATAGTCAGTATGAATGGCGTGGCGTGATGATTTGGAAGGTGGCCGCATGGACCAGTGAGAGGTCACCACGTGGCTCAATCAGAGGCTGCCACGTGGTAGGTAGGAAATTCTCAAGGACAGTTCGTGAACAAAAATTTGGAAAAAAAACATTTGCCGAGTCCACCAAATCTAACGGACCATGCCAAACTTAACCATAGTTTATGTCATTTGGATACAGTTCTAATGAACCCACTAAAATTGGCAGATCAAAACTTTATATATATACAATGCAACAATACAAAGCCAAAAGGAGAGTCCGCGGAATTTGACACCGGGACCTCCTCCCACACAAAGCACCTTAACATATCTTCCCTAACCAATAGGACGTGGAGGTTACATTGTAACCAGTGACCAATTTTTTTTTAAAATGTTGCATCCTCCCAGCCACCGAGGGGAGAGGTGTGCACCGTACAACCTTTTTGGGCATGCATTTCTATGCAAGTACAGTCATTAATGCAGGTTGCAGAGGGCACAAAAATCGAGATGAATTTTTTCTTGGTCCTGGGAGTGTCAGAGTCAGATCGAGGTGTGGAGACAATCATTTTTGGGTAATTTGACGCCAAAAATTTAGTGGTTCTGTCTCTTTTCTAATGAGCATTATTTCTGTAGCTTGATTTTGGAATGAGGTATACTTATGTATGTTGCCAAATTCTTTTGTTGAGTTAATGAAAGAGCCTACCCATTTGAGAGCAGGACCCGGAGATGTAGTCCACCAGGGACGAACTTTGTTATCAAGTTTTTGTGTTCAGATTTGATGCTTATGTTGTTGATTATTTGGGTTGGTTGTCATTGATGTCAACCCTTGAAGAAAGTCCAGTAGCGAATTCCGGTAGCACAAAGGTTTGGGTAATGGACCCAAGTTTGTTTGATGTATAATGGTATGAGTTTTAAATTATTTGAAGGTAAGACTATTCTGGATGGATAGTACATGTCATGCCATTTATGGTGGTATGTGGAATGTCACATAACCCCTCACGGTTAGAGAGTTATGACAATGTGAAGTTGGAGAACCCTCATGAGTCATCTAGAAGCCCCAAAAGGTCAAAGTAGTCAAAGTGGTTGCAAAGAAACAATTATTTAAATAATAAAGTGAAGTGATGAGTGTACTATAATTCAAAGTGGATACAAAATAAATTATTTAAATAATAAAGTTAATGGATAAATTACTAAGTGGA
>ML796256.1:117455-130608 GCA_009831015.1 Picea engelmannii | reverse complement strand
GATACAAAATAAATTATTTAAATAATAAAGTTAATGGATAAATTACTAAGTGGACAAGTGGTTAGAAGTGGGTTAGCCCTAAAATAAGGAAAGTGGTTTAAGAGATTTTAGAAGGTAAATAATAAAGTGAAGTGATGAGTGTAGTATAAGTCAAAGTGGATACAAAAATAATTTTTTTAAATAATAAATTTAATGGAGAAATTACTAAGTGGACAAGTGGTTAGAAGTGGGTTAACCCTAAAATAAGGAAAATGGGTTAAGATGGTTAAATGGTAACCCCTTGAGGAAGCTACATGAAAGTATAAATAAGAGGCAAGGCTCTCTAATTTTAATCACACTTGAGCATATTGAATATCTATAAGTGACTGAGGTAACCAAAGGATATCTAAGCCAAATTTCAAAGGGAAGGTAAAGTAAAGAAGACCGAAATTCAAGGGAGGATAAATTCTTTTGATGATGCTTTCTAAGGTATGTTATTTACAGGTCATCTCACCATTTTCGCAATAACGTTTTTTCTCGAATGATTCGGACTGTGAAATTAGGATGTCGTTGAGGAAACATATCCAAGTATTTGTGATAAAAATTTCAGTTTGTGGGTCATTTTATTTTTGGAGTTACGCTTCGTGGAAAATAGGATTTGTGGCTAGTCCTGAAACTAGTCTAAAACATGTGTTTCAGGTAAAAACATCATAACTTCTTCATAAAATATCCAAATTTAGTAAGACCAAATGTATTCGTTAGAGTATAGTATTTAGTATTTTGTGTACAATTTTCAGATCCATACAACAAATATTCCGTGTGGGGTATGCTCTACAAGTTCTCTCTCTAGAATAAGCCAAAATTCAACAAGGTATGCCATTTTTGCTATAACTCCTTTTCTGAGAGGTTCCAAGTAGTGAAATCTCGAGGAATTTCATAAAAGACACTGAAGAACATTGTGTACCATATTTAAATATTTATTCATTACAGGTACATAGTTATGATTATTGCAAGTTAGGGTTGTTGACTAATCCAAAACTAGTCATGTGAAACTAAAGTAAAGTTTGATGAAAATGATAGTCTCTTGTTGTTAAAGTTAAGAAATATTTGCAGGTATGTGATCATATACACCAGGTCTATTACAGAGTTACAAATCAGTTTTGGATGATGAAATTGATGAGGGCTTTTGGTTGAGGTACATGTTGGGTACATGGTTAAGATAAGTAGTTGATGAGTTGGCACATACATGAGGTGTATAGCTGGGCACTTGTTAGTAGTATTGTTGACACATGGTTTATGGATGATGTAGCATACTTGTATTGGTATATTATTAGAAGCACATATTGATCTTGATGATGATTATGAGTTGTTGTGATATGCTTGGTTGATGCACATCTTGGTGATATTGTGCATATGATCGAGAGTTGTCTTGGTGATTGATCTTAGTGAGTAGATCTGATTTGGTTGATAAGATTGATGAGATAGGTTGTTGTGATAGGTTGTTTGGACATGTTATTGTGACAATATATTCATATAGGTTTGGTGCATGGTTGATGCACTTGTTTATGGTATAGGTTGAGGTATAGGTTGATGTATGGTACATGTTGGCACAGGTTATTGGTATAGGTTGTTATAAGTTTTTTGGTGCAGGTTGATTGGTACAGGTTTACAACAATATATCTCACAGTGATAGTGTGACAGTGGTTCCATCATTCTACTCATATTTCAGGGCGATTAGACGGGGCAATGACAGTGGTTGTATCCACCTTCCGGTTGTAGCAGAAGAACATAGGGGGTTGTAGCCTCCTTCTGGTTGTAGCCAGAGAATTGGGGAGTTGGAGCTTCCCTCAAGTTGTAGCCTGAGAAACTAGGGGATTGGAGCCTCCTTCCAATTGCATATGGAAAACAAAGGAAGTTGGTGCTTTCAATGAATGCAATTCTTAAAGACATATAAGAAAAATCATTCCGTGGTTTTCTCTCGCTTTGGGTTTTCACCTAAAAACACTGGTGTGTTGTGTATGTGTACGATTGCTCATTTGTTCATTGTTTATCTGGATGATAATGCTACATTGATATAACACTTTCATTTTGTGGTTAAAAATGATTGAATTGATATATTACTGATTCACCCCCCCCTCTCCATAATCCAACAATTGGTATCAAAGCAAGTTCCTTCAGAAAACAGTTTAAACACTGAAAGGATATCATGGATTATTCTGAGAATGGAGTACCAATATTTAATGGTCAGGATAGTTTAAAGTATGAGATGCAGAGCATAAGGACGAAAGTATTTTTACAGGCACATGGACATTATATTTGGCTATTAGTTGTTACAGGATATGATAGTTCAAAAATGGCAAAGACTGTAGCCAAGAAGGAATTGAAGAAGAATAAAAAAATAGCGATGGATTTCATCTGGGAAGGATTACCTAATCCGGTAAGAGAAAAGGTTGGTAAATGTTCATCAGCCAAAGAACTTTGGGATAAGTTACATGACATATATTCCTCACCCATCGAAGATTTAGAAAATGCCAAAGAATATGCAGATACATATTAAGAAGAATTATGTTCACCATGTCAAACAGATTCAGAAGATGAAGAGTACATAATCACCAGAGGTATGTTGTTTTTCTTTAATTGTGAAAAACGTAGACATCTTGAAACAGAATGCCATGAAGGAAATGAGACAAAAAAACTAATTGAAAAGGAAGACAATTATGAAGCATAATTGATTATTGCTTTAGATGAACTAAGAGAAGAAAAAAAGTCACTCAAGAAAGAAGTGATGAAACAAAAGGAAAGTTTTCACATTTTTTAAGAATCTCAATAGGTCATCGAGAACTTAAGAACTCAGCTAGAAGAATCCAGAAATATCAAAGAAAATCTTGAATATCAAAACCAATATTTGGAAGCCAACACAGAAGCATAGAAGGAAGAAGCAGAAATGAGAGAGAAGATATTGACAGATCATCTTCAGGAAAGAACTAATGATCTAAACCATATTGAGGAAGAGTTTGGTCAAGAAGAGAAAGGACTCGAAGAAGAAATAATCACATTAAAAATTTGGATTGAAGAAGTGAAAAGAATAGAAGAAGTCATGAAGTCTCAGATAATGAATAAAGAAGAAGAGGTTGAGAAGCTTGAAGAAGAAGTTGTCACATTGAGAAGTAAAATCGTCAAGCTCAACAAGAATGTTGAAGAGACAGAAACATCCACATCAGTTATAGAGAATGAAGAGAAGCACTCTAGGTTGCTAGAAAAGAAGAATGAAGAAAATAGAAAGAGTTATGCAGAAGTACTTAAAGGAAGGAATCATGGTCAACTGAAATCTAAGAAAACTATTGAAGATACATCTTCAAGAAGACCATCCATGTTCAAGCCACAAAGAAGCTTCAATCATGATAATGATGAGTCAAGGAAAAAATTCAGAAGGACTACGCCACAAAGAATATCATTCACTCCCAGGTATGCAAATTTCTTTTATGGTCATTGTTTTTATTGTACTAACTTTGAACATAATATTGCATATTCCAGGGATTATAAAAGAAATATTCAAGCAAGAAATCCCTATGTGACCCCATGTAACATTGAATGTTACAAATGTCATAACTATGGACACATAGCCAGTGATTATAAAAACATGATCGATACTTCCATGAAAGAGAACACTGATATCAGATGTAAGAAAGTATGAATAAGAAAACAAAAAGAATAGGTGAACAAAGACTAGGTCCCAGAGATCACAAGATTGGCAATAAAACGAGATGAAAAAAATTCTATAGAGAAAAACAAAGATGTCAGATACAAAAAGGTTTGGAAAACAACTGAAAGAAAAGAAGGATAGGTAAATAAGGAAAATGTTCAAGAGATTGTACTTTCAGGCATTGTAGTGAACAATGAATCCATAGACAGAAAGAAATAAATCATAGCTCAGAGTGATGATGAATCTACCAATGAAGATGATGATGAATACACATTAGAGAAGGAATTGTTCTGAGCCATCCGGCTTAGAGACTCCCAGGTAACATGAATATTATACATGGGGAGTCTATACAATAGCTCTGATAGACCAAAGAACTGTCCTTCTAGCAACTTGTAGAGTTTGAGTAGACAGATCCAAAGAAATCAGTTAGGAGAAGTACAGTTTGATCAATTAATCAATTGTAGTAGTGAATACCTCATGATAGTATAGTGATAAATGGGTTAGCATTATGGACAATTGTGTAGTAGAGTCTTGAACAATATGTATAGAGGTGGATTTGTAAGAACACTTAGTAGGTTTGGACATATATATGACAATGGACGAGAGCGTCGATTCATAGATTGGTTCAGAGAGTGGTTCAAAGACAAAGGAACATTATTATAATGGATGATAATTACACATGAAATGGTTCGAACAGTGCTAATGGATTCAAAATTGACAGATATTTTTTGGACACATGCAGTGCTGATCCGGATTTTATGAGCAGAACGAAATGAATAGTGATTATCAATAGGTGCTTAACACAAAATAACAAAGATACAATAAAACTGGTTTTCTATTCAATAACGAAATAAGCTGAAACTGTAAAATGCAGCGGAAACAAGCTTGCTAGAATGGTGGTGGCTTATCTCTGAGAAGAGATGTGACGGCTGTGGGAATTCACAAGAAGAATATTAAAATGAGGCTTTGAAGGCCTTTTTACAAAAAACAATAATTCCAATACCCTATACATCCAAAAAATCTAACTCTAGGAGATGAAGCGCCAAAAGTCACGTGGGCCTCGTTTGGGTAAGTTAGTACATCAACTTCTCGGGGTCATAACTTTTGCATACGATCTCTGTTTTAGGCGTGTGATAGCTTGTTAGAAAGGTATCATCGAGGAGATTCATTTTGAGGGCTCAATCATGCCTTAAACTATGATTTAAGAGATAGATCCTGAAAAAACTTCATTTAGGCTCTCAAAATAGCCCTAGAAGTTAAAACTGCTAAAAATAGTAAATTGCCAAAATTGTCAGAAAATTGTTTTGAGCCAGTTGGAAAAGGTGGGTGGCCATTGATATCCATCTGGATCAATCCTCCCTCCTTGAGGAAGCAATGGTCTCGGGTGAGCCAGTTGCCTTGGTGCAGGAGCTGCCTTGCTTTGACGACTCGATAAAGCTGGATCCTTTGTTGTCGAGTGCCCTTGATCTGTGTGTCCACAATATGATCATTGGATGCCTGTTGTATGTAGTCAGGGTTGAGCTCTATGGGTGTTAGTTGTTCTGCTACTTCCGAGGTGTCCAATAATGGTCGGAAATAAGGGTGAAGGAGATCCACGTTGAACATTGGGTGTAGGCCAAGGAAAGGAGGAATGTTGAGCTCAAAATCATTATCCCCCACGACCTTGGTGATAGTGTACGACCCATAACGGAGTGGGCGAAGCTTTCGATGGGGTCCTGTAAGGCGTTCTTTCTGCAAGTGCAACCAAACTTTGTTTGCCACCTGAAACTTATGTGGCACCCGATGTTGATCATGGTGCTGTTTCTACTTGTCATTGGACTTCTATAGGATATACTGAACCTGTTGGCGGATGTGCTGGATCGGCTCAATGAACCGAGTGGATTTTTCAGCTTCAGTTGGAGCAGGAGATGAGTCGGTCGAAGTGACCGCAGGGGGAAGTGCAACATCTATGGGACCCAATGGTTGGAATCCCAACCCCACCTGAAAGGGGCTGTGGCCGGTTGAGCTATGCAGAGCTCATTTGTAGCTATGTTGGACATAGGGAAGGCTCTCATCCCATGTGAGAGGGTGCTTTGAATTATACATGCGAAGAATATGCACAATCATTCGATTTACAACCTTGGTTTGGCCATCTGTCTGGGGGTGGAAGGCCGTGGATTTGGTGAGCTTCGTGTCCAGTAGTGACGAGAGGCTCGACCAGAATGTGCTAAGAAATCGACTATCCCAATCTGAGACAATGGTTTGTGGGATTCCAAAATGTACCCAGACTTGTTCAAAGAAGATCTTGGCAATGGCCTCTATTGTGATGCTCTTCTTGCAGGCAACCAAAATTGCCATCTTAGAAAAGCGATCAACAACCACAAAACATAGTCATTTCCACACTTGGTGGATGGGAGGCCCGACATGTAGTCCATTGGGATGGATTCCCATGGCCGATCAGGAGTAGGAAGAGGGGTGTACAGGCCCTGTTTCTCAGTGGCCGGTTTGGAAATAGCGTAGGCAGTGCAAGACCTGATATACTTGCTGACCTCCTGTCGAAGTTTCGGCTAGTAGAAATGTTTCTATAGCATCGACACTGTCTTTTCGATGTCGAAGTGTCCTGCCACCCGAATGTAGTGGGCTTCCCAGATCAGCTTTGCTCGCTCACTTGATGGAACACAGATATGGCCCAGACGACACAACAACCCATCCTAAAGATGGAAATTATCGACAACTGTGTTTGCACCTAACATTTGGTAGGTGGTGGCGAAGTCAAGGTCTGTCTTATAGAGTTGAGGCCATCCAGATGTCTCATGGCAGCAAGAGTCTAGCACCGTGGTGAGTGTCACGACTGGAGGTCTGCTGAGGCAATCAATGACACAATTGGTGCTTCCTGTTTTATAATTGATGTTGAGGTGGAATTGCTGCAAGTATGTGGACCACTTTTGAAGGCAGTCA
The DNA here is from genome assembly GCA_009831015.1 of Picea engelmannii. Lineage (NCBI taxonomy): Eukaryota > Viridiplantae > Streptophyta > Pinopsida > Pinales > Pinaceae > Picea > Picea engelmannii. The sequence goes on along the minus strand of ML796256.1, from coordinate 123,989 downwards.
TTCTGCAATTTTCCCCATGTCTGCATGAACTGTAGTGGCTTATGATCAGTGTGGATAACTTTCTCCTTCCCAAGAATGTAATGTCTCCATTAGCGGCATGCTTGCACAATGGAGTACATTTCTTTGTCGTAAGTAGGGTACTTACGGACAGTATATGACAGTGTCTCACTATGATAGGCCACGGGGTGGCCATGCTGAGAGAGAACATTGGCCACAACATAGTCTGAAGCATCTGTCTCGATCTCAAAGGGATGTTGCAGGTCTGGTAGTGAAAGTACTGGGGCTGAGCATAAGCACTGCTTCAAATCATCGAATGCTTAGTTGGGACCAACCCCACGCAAATTTCTCCTTACCACCACCTTTGTTTATTTGGCTGAGGACCCATGCAATATGGGAGAATCCCAACACGAACCTGCAGTAGAAATTGGCAAGGCCCAAGAAGCTTCGAAGCTCAGTGAGTGTTGTTGGGGATGGCCAGTCACGGATGACTTGGATCTTGGCTGGATCCACATGTACGCCATGATGATCAATGATGTAGCCCAGGTAATGGACCTTGTCCATGCCGAAGGAGTATTTTTCCAAGTTGGCGTATAGCTTGTGCTGCCGCAGGTGTGCAGAATCTGCTGAATATGCTGCAAGTGTTCGGCCCAAGTCTTGTTGTAAATTAGAATTCCATCCAGATACACCACTATAAAAGTATTGGTGAATGGTCGTAGCATATCGTCCATCATCCTCATGAAAGTGGCTAGAGCATTTTTCAAACCAAAGGGCATGACCAACCATTCAAAAAGGCCTTCCTTTGACTTGAAGGTGGTCTTTCATACATCTATCTATTCTATTGGGACCTAGTGGTAGCTAGACTTCAGATCAATCTTACTGAAGTATTTTCCCCCCATGAGTTGATCGAGGAGGTTTTCGATTCAGGGAATCGGGTACTAGTTTCTGACTGTGATTTTATTCAGAGCATGGTAATCAAAACAGAGTTGCCAAGTTCCATCTTTATTCTGTACTAGCACGATTGGGCTCCCACATGGTGATGAGCTAGGATGGATGTGCCCTTTGTGGAGAATTTCTTGGATCTGTCGCTTGATCTCCTCATTCTCTAATACAGAGCGATGATAGACTGGCCCATTGGGATGCAGTGCGTCGGGGGTCATATTGATGGGATGCTTGACCTGGCAATGCAGAGGTACCCCTGTAGGTGAGGAGAAGATATGCGAGTATTCTTCCACGACCTTATCTACTTGCTTCTACTGTGTGGAAAGGTTGGCCGCAGAGACCCTGGATGTGGCTGTGATCTTTCGCTTATTCTAAGAGCGAATCATGAAGAAGACAAACTTCCCCATCTGAGAGATGACCTTCCTGCATTGCTTAGAAAAGATCAAGGAAATAACACTAGGTGGGACTACCTCGGGTATCCTGTACAATTTCCTGTTCAAAGTAATAATAACACTACGAGGCCTAGACTCATATACAACATGACATTTCCATAAATAAGGTTGGCCCAAAAGAACATCACAAACTTCGAGAGGATCAACATCACACAATACCTCATCTTTGAAGGGCTTGATGTCGTACGACAGTCGAAACTGTTGGCTGATGCAGAGATCGCTTCCTTGGCAGAGCCATCCAATGGTGTAGGGCTATGGGTGTGGCATTGTTGATAGGGACAACCGCTTGATGACCTCTACTGAGATGAGGTTCTTCTGGCTACTGCTATCAATGATGAAGTGCAACAGGGTGCCTTTTACCCACATCTGTGAATGGAAGAGGCACTCTCCTTCTTCTGGCTTGTCTGGTTCACCAGGATGGAGCTTGGTGGTAGCAACGGTGGCACTGGGTTCCACGTCAATGATCCATCTTCCCCTTTCTAGTTCTGGCTCAGAGTCATAATCTGCATCTGATTCAGAGGCTTTCACTTCGACCACCAACGACTTCTTTGAGTGGCAGTCATCAGTTTTATGCCAAGGGCTCTTATGGAAGTCTCACCACTTCCCGATATCTTTCTTTGTCTTTTCGGTGTCCTTCTTTCCTTGGGGCTTGGACTGGTTGTCCTTATACTATCCATCTTTACTTTGTCCTTTGTTCTGTGGGTTGGGGCCACCCTTTCCTGGATTTTTTTGTGAGGGGTTCCCAGGCCCAAATTGCCACATCTTTTGTTTGAGCTTCTGCTTGATTTTGACGGCATATCGGTAGGCCGCGCCCAAGGATGAGATGTCCAAAAATTCCATTTTGGTCTGGATGTATCTATGCAGAGCACTGCGATACTTGAGCACTAGATGTCTCTCTGAATCTTTGATACCCATCTTGGTGCGCAAGGTATGGAAGATATTTGTGAAATCTGGCACTGCTTGGTCTCTTTCTTGCCGCAGTGTGGTCCATTTGGTATACAGGTCGTCATAACTTCCGACAGGGTAGTATTGTTCCTTAATAGCATCCCTAAAGGATTCCCAGGTGGTCGTGACTGAAAATAATGAGGTTTCCTCTCTTTCCTTTTGCTCATAGAAAGTTTCCCACCAATCTTTGACATGGGGAACGACTTTGAGGAGCGCAAAAGTAATCTTTTCTCTATTCAAAAAGTTATGGACAGAAAAATACCCTTCTAGTAGATTCAAGCACTTGTCTACAACATCTATGTCTATCTGACCTTCAAATATAGGAATATCGAAATTTATTTGTACCTTGAAGGGGGCGACGCCTCCGTTCGAAGAAGATGCATCGCTTATTGGTAGCCGCCGAAGGATTTGTGCGAAACTATCCATCATCTCATTCCTCTGTTGCGTGAGGGATTCCTCAATCAACAGTTTGAAAGGATCTCCTATTCCATCATCTTTCTTTTCTCCTACCACGAGAGGTCGCTTGGGCATGTGAGAGCTTCTTTCCTCAAGAGAAACAAGCTCGAGACCCAACTCTTTGTACTGCGACCTCGTTGGGGACATGCATTAAGACGATAAGGAGCGGAGCGCTCTGATACCACTAATATGGATTTTATGAGCATAATGAAATGAATACAGATTATTAATAGGAGCTTAACACAAAATAACAGAGATACAGTAAAACTGGTTTTCTATTCAATAACAAAATAAGCTGAAACTGTAAAATGCAACGGAAACAAGCTTGCTGGAATGGTGGCGGCTTATCTCTGAGAAGAGATGTGACGGTTGCGGGCATTCACAAGAAGAAGATTACAATGAGGCTCTAAAGGCCTTTCTACAATAAAAAAGAATTCCAAAACCCTAGACATCCAAAAACCTAACCCTAGGAGATGAAGCGCCAAAATTCGTGTGGGCCTCGTTTGGGTAAGTTAGTACATCAACTTCCCGAGGTTGTAACTTTTGCATACGATCTCCGTTTTAGGTGTGTGATATCCCATTGGAAATGTATCGTCGAGGAGATTCATTTCTGGTGCTCAATCATGCCTTTGGATATCATTGAGGATATTTATCCCAAAAAACCTTCATTTGGGCCCTTAAAATGGCCCCAGAAGTTAAAACTGCTAAAAATAGTAAATTGCCAAAATTGTCAGAAAACTGTTTTGAGCCAGCAGGAAAAGGTGGGTGGAAACCAATATCCATCTGGATCAATCCTTCCTCCTTAGGAAGCAATGGTCTCCATTGTGTTGAGGTCGCCCATCAGATGAGGAAATTTCTGGTGAATTTGGCCCTGGGTGAGCCACTTGCCTTGGTGCAGGAGTTGCCCTGCTTTAACGACTCGATAAAGTCGGATCCTTTGTTTTCGAGTGCCCTTGATCTCTGTGTCCACAATTTTATCATTAGATGCCTGTTGTATGTAGTCAGGGTTGAGCTATGTGGGTGTTAGTTGTTCTGCTACTTATGAGGTGTCCAATAATGGTGGGAAATAAGGGTGAAGGAGATCCACGTTGAACACTGAGTGCAGGCCAAGGAAAGGAGGAATGTTGAGCTCAAAAAAATTATCCCCCATGGCCTTGGTGATAGTGTATGACCCATAATGGAGTGGGCGAAGCTTCTGATGGGGTCCTATAAGGTGTTCTTTCTGCAAGTGCAACCAATCTTTGTCACCCACCTGAAACTTATGTGGCAGTCGATGTTGATCATGGCGCTATTTGTACTTGTCATTGGACTTCTATAGGATATCCTGAACCTGTTCGTGGATGTGCTAGATCTAGTCAATGAACCGAGTGGCTTTGTCAGCTTCAATTGGGGTAGGAGATGAGTCGGTCTAGGTGACCGCAAGCAGAAGTGAAACATCTATGGGACCCAATGGTTGGAATCCTAACCCCACCTGAAAGGGGCCATGGTCGGTTGAGCTATGCAGAGCTTGGTTATAGCTATGTTGGACATAGGGAAGGCTCTCATCCCATCTGTGAGGGTTCTTTGAATTATACATGCGAAGGATATGCACAATCATTCGATTTACAAGCTCGGTTTGGACATTTGTCTGGGGGTGGAAGGCCATGGATTTGGTGAGCTTCGTGTCCAGTAGTGACGAGAGGATTGACCAGAATGTGATGAGAAATAGACTATCCCGGTCTGAGACAATGGTTTGTGGGATTCCAAAATGTTCCCAGACTCGTTAAAAGAAGAGCTTGGCAGTGGCCTCTGCTGTGATTCTCTTCATGCAGGCAACCCGAATCGCCATCTTAGAAAAGCTATCAACAACCACGAAAAAACAGTCATTTCCCTGCTTGGTGGAGGGGAGGCCCGACATGTAGTCCATTGAGATGGATTCCCATGGCCTATCAGGAATAGGAAGAGGGGTGCATAGGCCCTATTTCTTAGTGGCTAGTTTGGCAATAGCGCAGGCAGTGCAGAACCTGATATACTTGCTGACCTCCTGTCGAAGTTTCGGCTAGTAGAAATATTTTTGTAGCATCGCCACTGTCGTTTCGACGCTGAAGTGTCCTACAACTTGACTATAGTGGGCTTCCTAGATTAGCTTCACTCCCTCACTTGATGGAACACAGATATGCCCAAACGACACAACAACCCATCCTGAATATGGAAATTATCGACAACTGTGTTTGCACCCAACATTTGGTAGGTGGTGGCGAATTCAGGGTCTGTCTTATAGAGTTGAGGCCATCTAGATGTCTCATGGCCACAAGAGTCTAGCACCGTGGTGAGTTCCATGACTAGAGGTTTGCTGAGGCAATCAACGATGTGATTGGTGCTTCCTGTTTTATACTTGATGTTGAGGTGGAATTGCTGCAAGTATGTGGACCACTTTTGATGGCGGTCATTTCGCAATTTTTCTAGTGTCTGCATGAACTACAGTGGCTTATGATCAGTGTGGATGACTGTCTCCTTCCCTAGAATGTAATGTCTCCACTGGCGGCAAGCTTGCACAATGGAGTAAATTTCTTTGTCGCAAGTAGGGTACTTACGGACAATATCTGACAATGTCTCACTATGATAGGCCATGCGGTGGTCGTGCTGAGTGAAAATGACACCCACAACATAGTCTGAAGCATCTGTCTCGATCTCAAAGGGATGCTACAGGTCTGGTAGTGAAAGTATTGGGGATGAGCACAAGCGTTGCTTTAAATCATCGAACGCTTATTGTTGGGACCAACCCCACGCAAATTTCACCTTACCACCACCCCTATTTATTTGGCTGAGGGCCCATGCAATATGGGAGAATCCCAACACGAACCTGCGGTAGAAATTGGCAAGGCCCAAGAAGCTCCGAAGCTCAGTGAGTGTTGTTGGAGATATCCAATCACGGATGACTTGGATCTTAGCTGGATCTACATGTACGCCATGCTAATCAATGATGTAGCCGAGGTAATGGACCCTATCCATGCCGAAGGATCATTTTTCGAAGTTGGCGTATAGCTTGTGCTGCCACAAGGTGTGCAGAATCTGTTGAATATGCTGCAAGTGTTTGACCCAAGTCTTGCTGTAAATTAGAATGTCATCCAGATACACCACTACAAAAGTATTGGTGAATGGTCGCAGGATATCGTCCATCATCCTCATGAAAGTGGCTGGAGCATTTGTCAAACCAAAGGGCATGACCAACCATTCAAAAAGGCCTTCCTTTGACTTGAAGGCGGTCTTCCATACATTTGTCTGTTCTATCAAGACCTGGTGGTAGCCAGACTTCAGATCAATCTTACTGAAGTATTTGGCCCCCGTGAGTTGATCAGGGAGGTCGTTGATTCAAGGAATCGGGTACTGGTTTCTGACTACGATTTTATTCAGAGCTCGATAATCAATATAGAGTCACCAAGTTCCATCTTTCTTCTATACCAGTATGATTGGGCTCCCGCAAGGTGATGAGATAGGATGGATGTGCCCTTTGTGGAGCAGTTCTTTGATCTGTCGCTTGATCTCCTCATTCTCTAATACAGAGCGACGATAGACTGGCCCATTGAGAAGCGGTGCACTGTTGGGGCTCATAAATGTCCTATTTTCATCCACCTTTCCCTTCACTATTCCTTACATTTCATCGCCCTATTAAACCTTCGTCATATTATTTTCATAAATACATTTGGGTTTCACATTATTATTTTCCACTTTATTCATTTTAGTATTAAAAGTGAATTTATGA
>ML796256.1:34875-109541 GCA_009831015.1 Picea engelmannii | reverse complement strand
TGAATTTATGATTAAATATTAGAAAATATACATGTTTTCATATATATCTCAATTATGTGTGAGCTTTGTAATGTGTAGGAATATGTGGATGATTAATTCAAAGAGACTTCTCGAATATCTTTTCCATCATTCCAAAGGAGATAGTTATTCAAGCCTCTTTTCAAGGAGAAGATCATGGAGATTTGGTTATAATATCTTATCTAAGATATATGAGAGATATGTGTGAGGATTTAATGGGATCATATCTTGTAATAATGGGAAAGTAGTTGAGAGTGGTTGAGAGAATAGTGGATCTACAATTATGAGATGGTTATCTTCTTCATGTATATAAGAGAGTGCTCTCTCTTCATTTCATAAGCTGGAGTTTTTGGAGATAGTCTTGTAATTAGGAGAAGGGGATTCTTAGCTTTGTTATTCTTTCATGTTTTGTCATTTGACTATTGTAATATAATTTGAGATTGATATATTGTGTGAGCTCACATATGTCATTGTTGTTAACTCTTCACATGTTGTATTTCCCTTATTCAATTTCATGCTTTCTTAGTTAGTGTTTCAATGCTTTCTTAGATTAGTTTGATTTCAACAACATAGATTAGATTAGATTAGTTCTACTTCAGTCCTGCACAAACAGTGCACGTGCTTCGTCAGTTTATGTACCCTAGATTGACAATTAAATAGTTGGGCAAGTACTACAACGTTATTATAACGACATATATTTCACCTAACATGCGTCGGGGGTCAGATCGATGAGGTGCTTGACCTAGCAGTGCAGAGGTACCCCTGTAGGTGAGGAGAGGATATTCGAGTATTCTTCCATGACCTTATCTACTTGCTTCTGCTGTGTGGAGAGGTTGGCCGCAGAGACCCTGGATGTGGCTGTGATCTTTCTCTTATTCTGAGAGCGAATCACAAAGAAGACAAACTTCCCCATCTGAGAGATGACCTTCCTGCATTGCTTAGCAGAGATCAAGGAAATAACACTAGGTTGGATTGCCTTAGGTATCCTGTACAATTTCCTCTTCAAAGTAATAATAACACTATGAGGCCTAGAGTCATATACAACATGATGTTTCAATAAATAAGGTTGGCCCAAAAGAACATCACAAACTTTGAGAGGAGAAACATCACACAATACCTCATCTTTGAAGGGCTTGATGTCGTACGACAATCGACATTGTTGGCTGAAGCGGAGATCGCTTCCTTGGCTGAGCCATCCAATGGTGTAGGGCTGTGGGTGCAGCATTGTTGGCAGGGCCAACTGCTTGATGACCTCTGTTGAGATGAGGTTCTTCTGGCTACTGCTACCAACAATGAAGTGCAATGGGGTGCCTTTTACCCACATCTGTGAATGGAAGAGACGCTCTCCTTCTTCTGGCTCGTCTGGTTCACCAGGCTGGAGCTTGGTGGTAGCAACAGTGGCACTGGGTTCCACGTTAATGATCCGTCTTCCCCCTTCTGGTTCTGGCTCAGAATCAGAATTTGCATCGGATTCAGAGGCTTTCACTTCGGCCACCAGCGACTGCTTTGAGTGACAATCAGCAGTGTTATGCCAAGGGATCTTATGGAAGTCGAACCACTTCCCTGTATCTTTCTTTGTCTTTTCGGTGTCCTTCTTTCCTTGCGGCTTGGATTGGTGGTCCTGATACTATCCATATTTACTCTGTCCTTTGTTCTGTGGGTTGGGGCTTCCCTTTCCTGGATTTTGTTGTGAGGGGTTCTCATGCCCAAATTGCCGCATCTTTTGTTTGAGCTTCTGCTCAATTTTGAAGGCATATCGGCAGGCCGCGCCCAAGGATGAGATGTCCAGAAATTCTATTTCAGTTTGGATGTATCTATGCAAAGCACCATGATACTTGAGCACCAGATGTCCCTGTGAATCTTTGATACCCAACATGGTGCGCAAGGTATGGAAGATATTTGTGAAATTTGGCACTGCTTGGTCTCTTTCTTGCCGCAGTGTGGTCCATTTGGTATACAGGTCGTCATAACTTCCTACAGGGTAGTATTGTTCCTTAATAGCATCCCTGAAGGATTCCCAGGTGGCCATGACTAAAAATAATGAGGTTTCCTCTATTTTCTTTTGCTCACAGAAAGTTTCCCACCAATCTTTGACATGGGGAACGACTTTGAGGAGCGCAAAAGTAATCTTTTCTCTATTCGAAAAGTTATGGACAGAAAAATACCCTTCTAGTAGATTCAATCACTTGTCTACAACATCTACATATATCTGACCTTCAAATATAGGAATATAGAAGTTTATTTGTTCCTTGAAGGGGGCGACGCCTCTGTTCAAAGAAGATTCATTGCCTATTGGTAGCTGCCAAAGGATTTCCGCAAAACTGTCCATCATCTCATTCCTCTATTGCGTGAGGGATTCCTCAATCAATAGTTTGAAAGGATCTTCTGTCCCGTCATCCTTATTTTCTCCTACCATGAGAGGTTGCTTGGGCATGTGAGAGCTTCTCTCCTCAAGAGAAAAAAGCTCGGGACCCAACTCTTTGTACTCCGACCTCGTTGGGGACATGCATTAAGACGACAAGGAGTAGACCGCTCTGATACCACTGCTCCAGATTTTATGAGCAGAACGAAATGAATACAGATTATTAACAGGTGCTTAACACAAAATAATAGAGATTCAGTAAAACTGGTTTTCTATTCAATAACGAAATAAGCTGAAACTGTAAAATGCAGCGAAAACAAGCTTGTTGGAATGGTGGCAGCTTATCTATGAGAAGAGATGTGACGACTGCGGGAATTCACACGAAGAAGATTAAAATGAGGCTCTGAAGGCCTTTTTAGAATAAACAAGAATGCCAAAACCCTAGACATCCAAAAAACCTAACCCTAGGAGATGAAGCGCCAAAAGTCATGTGGGCCTTGTTTGAGTAAGTTAGTACATCAACTTATTTGGATCGTAACTTTTGCATACGATCTCCGTTTTAGGCGTGTGATAGCCCGTTGGAAAGGTATCATTGAGGATATTCATTTTGTGGCTCAATCATGCCTTTGGTTACCAATGAAGAGCTCGATCCAAAAAAACCTTCATTTAGACCCTCAAAATGGCCCTGAAAGTTAAAACTGCTAAAAATAGTAAATTGCCAAAATTGTCAGAAAGCTGTTTTGAGCCAGTTGGAAAAGGTGGTTGGCCAATGATATCCATTTGGATGAATCCTCCCTCCTTAGGAAGAAATGGTCTCCATTGCGTTGAGGTCCCCCATAAGATGAGGAAATTTCTTGTGAATTTGCCCCTGGGTGAGCCACTTGCCTTAGTGCAGGAGCTGCCCTGCTTTGACGACTCGATGAAGTTGGATCCTTTGTTGTCGAGTGCTCTTGATCTGTGTGTCCACAATATGATCATTGGATGCATATTATATGCAGTCAGGGTTGAGCTCTGTGGGTGTTAGTTGTTGTTAGTGGGGTGCCTTTTGGCCACATCTATGAATGGAAGAGGCACTCTCCTTCTTCTGGCTCATCTGGTTCACCAGGCTGGAGATTGGTGGTAGAAACGGTGGCATTGGGTTCCGCGTCAATGATCTGTCTTCCCCTTTATGATTCTGGCTTAGGGTCAGAATCTACTTCTGATTCAGAGGCTTTCACTTCGGCCACCAATGACTGCTTTGATTCGAAGCCAGTAGTGTTATGCCAAGGGCTCTTATGGAAGTTGCACCACTTCCTAGTATCTTTCTTTGTCTTTCCAGTGTCCTTCTTTCCTTGAGGCTTGGACTGGTTGTCCTGATACTATCCATATTTACTCTGTCCTTTGTTCTGTGGGTTGGGGCCACCCTTTCATGGCTTTTGTTGTGAGGGGTTCCCAGGCCCAAATTGTTGCATCTTTTGTTTGAGCTTCTGCTCGATTTTGACAGCAGATCGGTAGGCCGCACCCAAGGATGAGATGTCCAGAAATTCCATTTCAGTATGGATGTATCTATGCAGAGCACCACAATACTTGAGCACCAGATGTCGCTCTGAATCTTTGATACCTAGCTTGGTGCACAAGGTATGGAAGATATTTGTGAAATCTGTTACTGCTTAGTCTCTTTCTTGCCTCAGTGTGGTCCATTTGGTATACAGGTCGTCATAAATTCCGATAGGGTAGTATTTTTCCTTAATAGCATCCCTGAAGGATTCCTGGGTGGCCATGACTGAAAATAATGAGGTTTCCTTTGTTTCCTTTTGCTCACAGAAAGTTTCCCACTAATCTTTGACATGGGGAATGACTTTGAGGAGTGCAAAAGTGATATTTTCTCTATTCGAAAAGTTATGGACATAAAAATAACCTTCTAGTAGATTCAACCACTTGTCTACAACATCTGCATCAATATGACCTTCAAATATAGGAATATCGAAGTTTATTTGTACCTTGAAGGGGGTAGCGCCTCCGTTCGAAGAAGATGCGTCGCCTATTGGTAGCCACCGAAGGATTTGCGCGAAACTATCCATCATCTCGTTCCTCTGTTGCGTGAGGGCTTCCTCAATCAACAATTTGAAAGGATCTCCTGTCTCATCATATTTATTTTCTCCTACCATGAGAGGTCACTTGGGCATGCGAGAGATTCTGTCCTCAAGAGAAACAAGCTCGAGACCCAACTCTTTGTAGTCCAACCTCGTTGGGGACATGCATTAAGACGGCAAGGAGTAGACCGCTCTGATATCACTGATCCGGATATTATGAGTAGAATGAAATTAATAAATATTATTAACAGGTGATTAACACAAAATGACAGAGATACAGTAAAACTAGTTTTCTATTCAATAACGAAATAAGCTGAAACTGTAAAATGCAGCGGAAACAAGCTTGTTGGAATGGTGGCGGCTTATCTCTAAGAAGAGATGTGACGGTTGCGGGCATTGGCAAGAAGAAGATTACAATGAGGCTCTGAAGGCCTTTTTACAATAATCAAGAATTCCAAAACCCCATACATCTAAAAAACCTAACCCTAGGAGATGAAGCGCCAAAAGTCATGTGGGCCTAGTTTGGGTAAGTTAGTACATCAACTTCCCGAGGTCGTAACTTTTGCATACGATCTCCGTTTTAGGAGTGTGATAGCCTGTTGGAAAGGTATCATCGAGGAGATTCATTTTGGGGGCTCAATCATAACATTGAGGCGCTTGATCCTGAAAAACCTTCATTTAGGCCCTCAAAATGGCCCAGGAAGTTAAAACTGCTAAAAATAGTAAATTGCCAAAATTGTCAGAAAACTGTTTTGAGCCAGTTGAAAAAGGTGGGTGGCCATCGATATCCATATGGATCAAGTGCATACAACAATTCACATTCAAAATATAGTAATGCTTAGAAACAACAATGACAAAAATTCCTACGAGCTATGGAAAGGAAGACCAACAAATTTGAAGCACTTCAGAGTATTAGGAAGAAAATGCTACATCAATAGAAAAATGGCAGAATGGGAAAGTTTGACTCTCGTGTGGACAAAGGAGTACTTGTTGGTTACTCAAGTACAAGAAAAACATACAAGTGATACAATATGAGGTTGAACAAAGTTGTGGAAAGCATCAATGTAACGATTGATGAAATAGGTGGACACGAATTAAAGGAAGAAGAAAATGAATCAATGGAAAAATTTTACGAAGAAGAAACAAAACTTGAAGAAGAATTGTATATCGAACAACTAGAAGGATTTCAGTTGTGAAAGAAAGAAAATTACAGGTGCAAATTGAAGAAGGCCTTGTATGGTCTAAAATAGGCTCCTAGAGCATGGTACTCTAGACTGGATAAATATCTACAACAGACAGGGTTCAAAAAAGGAAGTGTAGACAACAACCTCTACATCAGGGTAACTCAATATAGTATTTTATTAATTGAAGTTTATGTTGATGATAATATTTTTGGAAGCAATGATGACAGGTTTGTAAGTTTTAAACCTGTGAAGTAAAGCAATGCATACAGATTCTTAAGAAAAACATAAATTAATTAATGGCTCATACACATAGCACACATAGATTTACATTGGAAACCCTTAACTGGGAGAAAACCAACCTTCCTTGGTTCTGCACCTTTCAACTATTTTTTTGTATTAATTTCACCATTCACCATACAATATATACAATGTTTTAGGTATTCCATAGCTACCAAAACCCTAATCCCTTAATCCGAGATTACTTTAGAAAACCGCTAAAAATGGCAAAATCTGCTAAAATAGCAAAAACCCAATGCGCCCACACAAACACATGCAAAGAATATAACACATACCTAACATTATCCCACTTGTTGTTTTCTTTGCATACAAGGGTTCACAAGATTATATAGTCAACAATCCAGGGAAACAATGCTCTACACCCAAAGAACTTTTCTGTGCTCACATACTTTGTCAATGAATCTGCAACATTCTTCAAAGTGTCAACCTTTTCCACCAATACCTTCTTTTATTCAACCATGTCTCTCACAAAGTGGTACTGAACATCAATATGCTTTGTCTTCAAATGATAAGTTGGGTTCTTTGCCAGGAAGATTGCACTCTGACTGTCACAATCTAATCTCATTTCTTGTTGTACCAACCCAATACCTAAACACAATCTTTCTAACCATACTGCTTCCTTGCTTGCATGAGTGGCTGCCATGTATTCAACTTCTGTAGTTGAGAGTGCTACTACAACTTGTCTTTTGCTCATCCAACTGATTGCTCCTCCAACTAGGTTAAACACATACCCACTTGTCGATCTTCTATAATCCAGATCTCCAGCCCAGTCTACATCAACAAAGCCATGTATGTCTACCACTCTGTCTAATCCTGGTCTTCCTTGTTAGCACAATCCATAACTGTTAGTGCCACGAAGATACCTGAGGACCCTCTTTACTGTTGTCCAATGCTCCTCCCCTGTTTTTGACATATACCTGCTCAAAACTCCCACCGCATGTGCAATGGCCGGTCTAGTACATACCATTGCATACATCAAACTGCCAACTACACTGGCATAAGGAACATGGGACATGTCCTCTTCTTCTTCCTATGTCTTGGGACACTGCTCTACAGATAAATTTACATCTATAGGAATATGAACCTTGACCAATTTGCTTCCATGCATATTAAACCTTTGCAATATTGTCTCAACATATTTTCTCTGATTCAACTAGAGTTTCCTGTTTTCACGATCTCGTTTAATCTCCATTCCCAGAATGAATTTAGCAGCACTGAGATCCTTCATGTCAAATTTGGAGGATAGCTGGGATTTCACCTCCTTGATAACATCCATGTTATTTCCTACCAGCAACATTTCATCAACATACAACACTACATAAATGAAGTGATTACCAATCTGCTTGGAATATACATAATGATCAACCCTGATTCTCACAAATCCCAATCCAAGGATGTATGGGTCAAACTTTTGGTACCACATCCTAGGTGATTTCTTCAGACCACATAGTGACTTCTTTAGTTTACAGACCAACTATTTCTTTCCCTTCACTACAAAGCCTTCTGGTTGCTTCATGTAGATTTCTTCTTCTAGATCCCGATGTAGGAATGTTGTCTTCACATCCATCTGTTCCACTTTAAGATCAAAAGCAACAACAATAGATAAAATAAATCTAATAGAAGTTAACTTAGCAACAGGAGAAAAAAATCTCACCAAAGTCAATTCCCTCTACCTAGGAATAACGTTTTGCTACTAACCGAGCTTTGTATTTCTCCACTTTTCCTTCTGTATTAAAATTCTTCTTAAACAACCATTTGCTACCAATAGATTTTCTTCCAGCTGACAACTCAACTATATCCCATGCCTCATTCTTATCCAAGGCATCCATTTCTTCAACCATGGCCTTCTTCCAGAGTTTACTATCCTTTGAATTCATTGCTTCCCTGATAGTTTTGGGATCATCATCAGTAATAGATAAAGAAAAATTAGAATGGAAATCAAGTGGACTATACCTTTCTAGTTGCCTTCTTTCCCTCACTGATCTCCTCAATACTGGGGTATGGGGTTCTTCTTCTTCTACTTCATCTTCTTTAGATGATTCAGATTTTGGTTCATCCAAATCAAACTCAATTTTCTCAGGTTCTTCTTGCCTTGGTAGGAATTCCTGTTTGGAAGCATCTTTTACCTCTCTAAAAACAACATCGTGACTGTAAACAGTCTTCCTAGTTTCTAGGTTCTAAATCTTATAACCCTTCACACCATCTTTATAACCCATAAAGATACACTTTTCAGCTTTATTATCCAACTTACTTCTATTTTCCTTTGGAACATGTACATAAGCATCACAACCAAACACTTTGATATGTTCAAGAGAGGGTTTCTTACCAGACCATACCTCGTGTGGAGTTTTATCATCCAACATCGATGAGGGTGATCGATTGATCAGGTAACATGTTGTACCCACTGCCTCTACCCAAAATTCTTATCCTAACTCGGCACCACTAAGCATGCTCTTTGATTTTTCCATCAGTGTCCTGTTCATCCTTTTTGCAACTCCATTTTGCTGAGGTGTGTATGGATTAGTCTTTTGCCTTTCTATACCACACTTCTTATAGAATTCTTCGAATTCATTTTCGTAGAATTCTCCACCATTATCTGTCCTCAATACCATTATTTTCTTTTTTGTCTGATTTTCTACAAGAGCCTTAAACTCTTTGAATATATCAAATACCTAAGATTTCTATCTAATAAAATAAATCCATGTATTCCTTGAGAAATAATCTATGAATGAAACATAATACACGGATTTACCTAGTGATGGAACAGGCACAGGTCCAAACACATCACTATGTATCAACTCTAATATTACCTTTTCTCTTGTAGCACCAGATGGGAATCTTACTCGATTATGTTTACCATATATGCAATGTTCACATAAATCAAAATCTAGAGTGCAATTAGACATACCTTCAACCATACCTTTACCGTGTAGTGTTCGAAGGCCCTTTTGTCCAATATGCCCTAGTCTTTGATGCCACAACACAATCTTCTTTCCAGGGACAATATTGGTCTTATCTTCTTTATTTCTCTGCTCAAGGACAATAGAACTGTTACACCTATTAGTATAAGTTCTTCCCAACAACTTGTACAGAGTTCCACACTGAACTCTCCTCATCAACACCATTTCTCCTCGTACTATCTTGCAAGTGCCCTTTCCCAATACAGTATCCACTCCTGCATCATCCAACTTGCTTACAGATATTAGGCTCTTGGCCAATTTTGGAATGTGGAGAACCCCAGGGAGAGTTCTAATCCTTCCATCTTTTAGCAACAACTTAACCCTTCCACGTCCCATGATTTTGGCTGTCGAGTCATCTCCTAGGAATACATCACCACCATCATATTTTTCATATTCACAGAACCACTCCCTATGAGGAGTCATATGGTATGATGCACCTGAGTCGATCAACCATACATCACAGTCTGCATGTGTACCTGTAGATGCTAGGTAAACATCACCTCCTTCTTCAGTGGAGGTTTTTGCCTCTATAGAAGAGGTACTATCAGATCCCTTTGGTTTATAAACCTTCTTAGAATTGCAATATTTATTATAATGCCCTGTTTTACCACACTTCCAATATTTCCTCAAATATTTTCCTGGAGACTTAGATCTACCTGTAGATTTAGATCTCCCCCCCAAAGACTTACTAGGATTCCTATCTTGGGTACGACCTCTTATAAATAAAGCATATGTGCTATGACCATCCATGCTTTTCTGCCTCATCTCTTCAGATAACAAGGATGCGACTACATCCTAATACTTCAATGTAGATTGAGTGGTACTACCAATTACTACAACCAGATTATCCCAAGAGTCTGGCAAAGAACATAACAAAGTAATACATTTATCTTCTTATGCAATCGTAATATTAACAGAGACAAGTTGACTTACTAGAGTATTAAAGGCATTTAGATGTTCTGTCGCAGAATCTCCATCTTCTATCCTAAGACGATACAACTTCTTTTGAAGAAACAACTTGTTTACCAGACACTTTGATTGATATAAATTCCCTATCTTATCCCATAGTTCCTTGGTTGTAGATTCTCCTGAGACATTCAACAACATCGAATCTACCAGACAGAGTCGAATAGTACTCCTTGCTCTTCTGTCCAACTTCTCCCAATCTTCCTTCGACATACCAGTAGGTGGTGTACTAGTAGTTTGTATACCAGTCGACTGTGTGCCAGTAGGCTGTGTACCAGGATTCAAAATGATCCATTGTTATTTGTCTACAAGAAGGTCCTGCATCTTGAGCTTCTATAGCTCAAAGTTTTTACCGTTGAACTTCTCTATCTCGATTCTAGAAGATCTCGCCATTCCTCTTTCTAAACTCGAATCAACACTACAAAATATCCCACTAAACCTAGGTTTATCACAGACCCAAGATAAACTTGATCTATCAAGACCAAGCTAAACCCTCAACAACAAAGGCGTCCCTCTGAAGCCAAAAACGAGCTCTGATACCACATGTAAGTTTTAAACTTGTGAAGTAAAGCAATGCATATATATTCTTAAGAAAAACAGAAATTAATCAATGACTTATACACATAGTATATAGAGATTTACACTAGAAACCCTTAATCGGGAGAAAACTATCCTTCCTTGGTGTCGCACCTTTCAACTCTTTTTTTTGTATTAATTTCACCATTCACCATACAATATATACAATGTTTTAGGTATTCCGTAGCTACCAAAACCCTAATACCTTAATCCAAAATTACTTTAGAAAACTGCTAAAAATAACAAAATTTGCTAAAATAGCAAAATCCTCTAAAATAGCAAAATCCGCTAAAATAGCAAAAACCCGACGCACCCACATACACACATGCAAAGAATATAACACATACCCAACAAGGTTAAGCCATAAATTTTCAAAGGATATGTAGAATGAATTTGAAATGTCATTACTTGGAGAACTATCCTTCTTTTTGGGTCTTTAGATATGTCAAAGCAACCAATGAATTTTTATTTCTCAAACTAAGTATATAAGAGAAATGCTAAAGAGGTTAAGAATGGAAGATTGCAAACTAGTTACCGCTCCTATGCAAACCAGTTGCAAGTTGAGCAAAAATGATGATTCAAAGTCTATAGACCATAGGCAATACATGTCAATGATTGGTATCTTACTATATGTGACATCATCCATACCATATGTAATGCAGACAGTTGGACATGTGGCACGATTTCAAGAAGAACCAAAGGAATCACATGTCGTAGTAGTGAAGAAGATTTCCAGATATCTCAAAGGAACAAAAGAGTTTGGATTATGGTATCCAAAGCAAAGGATCTATCACTTATTGCCTACAAAGATGCAGATTGGGTAGGTTACATTGATGACTGACGAAGCACCAATGGAGGAGTGTTCTACTTGGGTGAGTGTTTAGTATCTTAGCTAAGAAAGAAACAATCACTGATATCTTTATCTATAGTCGAAGAAAAGTATATTGCAGCAATAAGATGTTGTACTCAAGTTCTATGGATGAAACAAACTTTGACAGATATACAGGTTGAGTATGATGAGCCCGTTCCAATCTGTTGTGATAATACAAGCACCATCAATATCTCAAAGAACCGGTGATGCACTCCAAGATGAAGCACATTCCAATAAAGTATCACTTTATACGGGAACATGTTGCAGAGAAGAACATCATAGTTGAATATGTGGGCACAAGAGAACAAGTGGAAAACATCTTTACAAAATTGCTTCCAAGGGAAGCCTTTGAGTATTTTCGCCAGAGACTCGTAGTAATTTCTACTCCAAAATGAATGATTTTGAATGCTTATCTTATATGTCCTAGATTTATACGAGGAAGCACCATAAAGAGGACAATTCAAGTTGGGGGATCAGTTTCAGGAAGAGTTCAGTCAGGGGGAGTATCCCCAAGGATAGTTCAGTTAGGAGGACCAACCCTGGATGGAAAGTTACCTTTGCCATTGATGACAAAAGGGGAGATATTTATCAGATGCAAAGGTAAATGCTTAGATAAAGAGCACAGAGGCATGGTTCCAGGGGGAGCGATGGTCACGGGGGGAGCATGAGTGATGAATTCAGTATTACATCAGAGTGTTTCCATCAATGCCAAAGGGGGATATTGTTAATTATTTGGGTTGGTTTTCATTGATGTCAACCCTTGAAGAAAGTACGATAGTGAATTACGATAGCACAAAGGTTTGGGTAATAGACCCAAGTTTTTTTGATGTATAATGGTATGCGTTTTAATATATTTTAAGGTAAGACTATTCGGGATGGATAGTACATGTCATTCCATTTTTGGTGGTATGTGGAACGTCACATAACTCCTCACGGTTAGAGAGTTATGGCCATGTGAAGTTGGATAACCCTCATTAGTCAGCTCGAAGCCCCAAAAGGTCAAAGTAGTCAAAGTGGTTGGAAAGAAGAAATTATTTAAACAATAAAGTGAAGTGATGAGTGTACTATAAGTCAAAGTGGATACAAAAGAAATGATTTAAATAATAAAGTTAATGGATAAATTACTAAGTGGACAAGTGGTTAGAAGTGGGTTAGCCCTAAAATAAGGAAAGTGGTTTAAGAGATTTTAGAAGGTAAATAATAAAGTGAAGTGATGAGTGTACTATAAGTCAAAGTGGATACGAAAAGAAACTTTTTAAATAATAAATTTAATGGAGAAATTGCTAAGTGGACAAGTGGTTAGAAGTGGGTTAACCCTAAAATAAGGAAAGTAGGTTAAGATGGTTAAAAGGTAACCCCTTGAGGAAGCTACATGAAAGTATAAATAAGAGGAAATGCTCTCTCATTTTAATACTTGAGAATATTGAATATCTACAAGTGACTGAGGTAACCAAAGTATATCTAAGCCAAATTTTAGAGGGAAGGTGAAGTAAACAAGACCAAAATTCAAGGGAGGATAAATTCTTTTGATGATGCTTTCTAAGGTATGTTATTACATGTCATCTCACCATTTTCGCAATAACGTTTTTTATAGAATGATTCAGATCGTGAAATTGGGTGGCTATTGAGGAAACATATCCAAGTAGCTGTGATGCAAATTTCATCTTGTGGGTCGTTGTATTTTTGGAGTTACACTCCGTGGAAAATAGGGTTTGTGGTTAGTCCTGAAATTAGTCTAAAACAAGTGTTTCGGGTAAAAACGTCATAACTTCTTCATAACAGATCCAAATTCAGTAAGAAAAAATGTATTGGTTAGAGTATAGTCTTTATTATGATGTGTACAATTTTTAGATCCATACAACAAGTATTTCGTTTGGGTCACACTCTACAAGTTCGCTCTATAGAATAAGCCGAAATACAACACAGTATGCAATTTTTGCTATAACTCCTTTTTTGAGAGGTTCCAAGTAGTGAAATCTCAAGGAATTGCATAAAAGACAATGAAGAACATTGTGTACCATTTTTAAATCTTATTCAATATAGGTACATAGTTATGATTATTGCAAGTTAGGGTTGTTGACTAATCCAAAACTAGTCATGTGAGACTAAAGTAAAGTTTGATGAAAACGCTAGTCTCTTGTTGTTAAAGTTAAGAAAGGTTTGTAGTCATGTGATCATATACACCAGGTCTATTACAGAGTTACAAATGATATTTGGATGATGAAATTGATGAGGGATTTTAGTTGAGGTACATGTTGGGTACATGGTTGAGACAAGTAGATGATGAGTTGGCACATACATGAGGTGTATAGCTCATCACTTGTTAGTAGTATTGTTGAAACATGGTTTATGGATGATGTAGCATACTTGTCTAGGTATATTGTTAGAAGCACATATTGATCTTGGTGATTATTATGAATTGTTGTGACATGCTTGGTTGATGTACATCTTGGTGATATTGTGCATATGGTTGAGAGTTGTCTTGGTGATTGATCTTGGTAAGTAGCTCTAATTTGATTGATAAGATTGATGAGACAGGTTGTTGTGATAGGTTGTTTAGATAGGTTACTGTGACAGGTTATTTGTACAATTTTGGTGCATGGTTGATGCACTTGTTTATGGTACAGGTTGAGGTACATGTTGGCAAAGGTTATTGGTACAGGTTGTTACAGGTTGTTTGGTGCAGGTTGATTGGTACAGGTTTACATCTGTATATCTCATAGTGATAGTGTGACAGTGGTTTCATCATTCTACTCATATTTCAGGGTGATCAGATGGGGCAAGGACAGGCGGTTGTAGCCACCTTCCAGTTGTAGTTGAAGAACATAGGGGGTTGTAGCCTCCTTTTTGGTTCTAGCCAGAAAATTGTGGAGTTGGAGCTTCCCTAAGGTTGTAGCCTGAGAAACTATGGGGTTGGAGCCTCCTTCTAATTGCAGCTGGAAAAAAAAGGAAGTTGGTGCTTCCAATGAATGTAATTCTTAAAGACGTATAAGAAAAATCATTCTATGGTTTTCTCTTGCTTTGGGTTTCCACGTAAAAACACTGGTGTACTGCATATGTGTATGATTGCTCATTTATTCATTGTTTATTTCGATGATAATGCTACATTGATATAACACTTTCATTTTGTGGTTAAAAAGGATTGAATTGCTTGATTACTGATTCACCCCCCCTCTTAGTAATCCAACACATGTCTCTTCATTTTTGAGCTTTTCCTTCTTTAATGGTGCACTTTAATTTATGCTCATTTAATGCAATTCTTTATAAGTCACTCGATGAAAATATCCTGGATCATGTTGGTATCAGAGTAGTCGTATTTGACTTGAATTGTTGAGTGTGAATGCTTACTAGGGCCAAGCATAATCAGGGTGAAGTAACTCTTAAGACTTTCAATCCCGAATTTGGTCGTGCATCCTGAAGGAAGAAAATGGAAGAAGAGGAAAAACGTGATGAACATGAGAACAACTTTCACATGGTATTTTATCTCATGTCAAAAATGGTCGAACGAATGTATGGAGATTACAAGAAGAGGATGAAGAAGAAAGGGAAGAAAAATGAAGCACATGCAGATGATGATGCTTTGATAAACCAAGGGGCTGGAGGAGATCCTCCCGAACCTTCATCTTCACCTTCGAGTTCTAGTTCTTCTTCCTCTGAGCATTCTCATCATTCTATCCATAAAGCCTCTTTTAAGAAACCATTATTAAAGCTTGATGTATCCTAAAAATCTAGATAATTGGATCCGACAGGTTGAAGTGTATTTCCGTGTCCAACATATTGATGAATAAGAAGTTAAAGTGCAACTGGATTCTCTTCGGTTGGAAGGCACTGCTCTCATATGGTGGGAGAGAAAGCTTAAGGACATAAGTAAGTGTGGTAATCTTCTTTCCTCATGGTCATAATTTAAAGCAACGGTAAGGAAACAATTTTGTCCATTAGGGTATTTACATAAAGCAATGATGGAATGGAAAACTTTAAGGAAAAGTAAAGGTCAAACTGTACAAAGTTTCACAGAAGAATTTAGGAAGAAAGATCTTGCATTGAACATTCCTTTGGATTCTTATGAAACTTTAATGAAGTATATTAGCGCACTTCATAGTTATATTCGTCATACTTTGCTCTTGTTTAACCCCACTAGTCTTGACGAAGTTTGTGTGCAAGGCACTCACCTTGAGAATAGGGGGAAACATGTTCAAGAAGATCCCATGAAGAAACCTTCCAATCTCCCACATAAAAATTTTAAGAAGTTTAAAAAGAAGGACAAGAAGACCGCCACAGTGACAAGAGAAGGAGGAAAGACATCTTGCACTCATTGCAAGAAAAGTAGTCACGATGAAGAACACTGTTGGAAACTACATCTGGAAAAGAAACCGAAACAGTTCGGTGGAAAGGGGAAGACAAAAACCATTGCTACATTGCAACAAGATCTTGGTTCCTATTTAGGAGATGAAGGAAAGATCACAATAGTTAGAATACAAGGTAAATATTCCCTTCATGCTAGTTCAAGTTCCAATAATGAATCTCATGTTGATGAATGAAAGATGAGTGAATTATTTCACATACGAGTTGTATCTAAACACACAAAGATAGATACATTATTTGATCAGGTTCCCAAGTAAACTTAATATCTGAAGCACTTGTCAAGAAGATGGGTATTGAAACAAAACCACATCCGAAGCCTTATCCTCTTGGTTGGGTATGTGGTAAAGCAAAACTTAATGTCACCAAACAATGTAGGGTCAGATTTGCTAGTGCTTCAAAGTTGATTGATGAAGTGGATTTGGATGTTGTACCACTTGATATATGTGGCATAGTGTTGGGAAGTCCTTATCTTTATGATAGAAAAACAGTCCTCTTTCGTCATGAGAACAAATACCACCTTACTAAAGGGGGAGTGGAATATATTGTTAGAGCTCACATCATGAGGGTAAATACAACACTTGTTAGTGCATGGCAAATGAAAAGACTCATAAACACTAATAAGAGATACGTACTCATGGCTGTCAGAGAGAAAGATGACGGGACATCCTTTGCTTTCCAAGGGTGTGATCCATCTCATAAAAAGGAATTAATTAATATTGTTTCTAAGTATGATGATATTTTTCAAGAACTAGATGGATTACCTCCTAAGAGGAAAATTCGACATGAGATACATCTTCAACAAGATTCTCATCTTCCTAATGTGGGCATGTACATGATGTAAGTTGTGGAGATGACAAAGATCAAGAAGTAGGTACAAGGCTTATTGGATCAAGGGGTCATCAAGCCCAGTTCGTCTCCTTGTGGTTCTCCGATCGTGATGGTGCCAAATAAGGATGGCACATGGCGAATGTGTGTCGATTATCAGGCCTTAAACAAAATCACGATGAAAAATCGATACCTCTTCCTCTTGTAGATGATTTACTTGATCAATTGAAGAATGATGTTTATTTCACTAAGTTGGATTTACGCAGTGGATATCATGAAATTAGGGTCGCAGAACATGATGCATGGAAAACTTCCTTTAAAACCAAACAAGGATTGTTTGAGTGGTTAGTTATGTCGTTTGGTCTTTGTAATTCTCCATCAAATTTAATGCGTGTGATGAATGACGTATTTAGGCCTTTCCTAGATGACTTTGTGGTTGTATATTTAGACGACATTCTTATTTTTAGTGGTACTTGGGATGAACACGTGGGGCATGTAAAGAAAGTATTGGATACTTTGCAAAGGGAAAAGTTGTATATAAAATTGTCTAAATGTGAATTTGGAAAGACCACACTTGTGTACTTAGGTCATATTGTAGGAGGTGAATAATTAAAAAATGATCCTTCCAAAATTGATGTAATTGTAAATTGGCCTAAGCAAAAAAGCGTAACCGAAGTTCAAAGCTTCTTAGGTGCAGTCCAGTATTGGAGGAGGTTCATTTCCAACTTCTCCTTTATAGCAACTCCTTTGCATGCCTTAATGTTATTGGATAAATCCGTAAGTGCAGACATAGACCGATCTCCCTAGATCCACCTGGATCTAGAACAAAGCAAGACAGAACATGACTCTTTCCCTAGATTTTAACCATTGAATTAAATAGGAGGCAAGAACAAAGAACATACCTTATTATCGCCTCCTATGGTATTTGTTTCTCCCGCTTCGCTCCAGTGCTCTTGTGCAGCCAAGACCAAGACAACACAAACCAACCAAAGTGAAGAAAGCACAATCTATTCAACAGTCAATCTATGTATATGATCAAGGAATTATACAATAAAGTGGAAATAGCTTTATGGGAAAGGGACATATTACTGTATCATATTAATGGAAAGTAAAGATTACAACCTGAGCCTTGATGTCACAAACTTCCTTTCGATGGCCCTTGGCTCTGACACACACACTTTCTCACTTGCATGAAGAAGATCAACCCGTTTGGATAAACTTGCTGGAGTCTTCAAGCTGCTATAGCTTCAGTCCTTCACACAATTCTTTCATCAATTCTCCAATGAATCTTGCTTAAACTTGCTTAACCTTTTCCATGAGAATTCCCTCAATATATAGGAGAGAATGAATTAGTTACTTGGATAAGAATGATCCCAAAATATCAGGGAATCCAGTACTAGGATAACCATTCGAATGCCATCTCATCCTTCTAGAAGATTCCCTTCTAGAAGCATCGAGAATTCACCTTTTTCCTTGCTTTAGAAAGAGTTCGCACCCTAGCAGTTCAACACAGTGCGAACTTCTCGCACCCTGGATTAAGGCAGCCTGCGAGAATCACTCATTCTCGTAAGCAAATATACTAGCAGCCTGCGAACAGTCTTCAAAAATGAGTTTTCTGGAAGAGATGAAAATAACTTTTTGTCAGGAGAAAGTTTTTATGAAGAGACTGAGTACACCATCATCAATACATAATCATGATGACTAAAATCATGGGTAATAGAATTCCCCCCAAAGTATGAGGTTGGAACCAGTGACAACTGATACACTTTGTAAGCTGCATGTGTGTGTCAGGAACCAGGAGCACACCTAATCGAAAACCTGCGAACAACCAAGCATCTGTAGAATATCATATATATCAATTCTGAGGTAGGCATTCCCATACTCCGATCACAGACTGATGACATTATAGACATGGGTCATGGCCACCAATCATACACTATGGATCCATGCTGTCAAAATATAGCATAGCCACCGGAATATACTGTGGATCTATGCAATAAATTTCAAATCAAGACGACATAGCCATGAGAAATACACAGTGGATCTATGTGTCACAAATTATACATACTCCATCGCAACCTGGATCACAAAGATGATATCTAGGGTCTTCAATCTCGTCGCCCAAAGTACGAATCTAACCATGTGATTACATGTGTTGAAGTCGAACATGGTAGAAACCACTTGATTACCGGTCATTGATGAAATTGTTAACAAGTGCGAGGGAAATCACCATTGATGTCAATGACTCCCAAGGTACCATAGTACAATCCATCGAGTGTGAATAAATGAGTTGAATTCGAACATCCGATGGAATCTTTCGATCAGGGGTCAATGATGTAAACCCACTGTCGAAAGTGAGGAAACCTGCCATTGAGGCATGCAAGCTCCAAGATACCAAATAATTTCTAAGTCTTGATTCTAGATAATGAGCTGAAGTCAACGGAACAAAACTCGTCACAGGAGGGCCTTGATGTATCCCCCATCAATGACACGAAATAAGTAACAGATTTTGAAAATGAAATAGAGTAGGACTGGACACAGGGAAGGCTAACACAAAGAGAATGGATAACTGCAGATGGCCGATTCAATATAGGTTTCAGATGGACTTCTCTTGAACATATGAATGACACGACCAATGATTTGGCAACATTGACTCAAAGACGACATAGGGAATGACCTTGTAGCAAATCAAATGAGAGACAAATGGATTTCCCAAACTAACTTCAAATGATGAATAGGGGTGTCATGTTCAAGAGCGACACTTACTGCCAATTAATACGAAATGAAAACATATCCCTTTCCCAAATTTCCCCCCACCATTTCTGGCGAGTACCTCTTTATTTTTATGCAAGCTTGAGGAGGATAACATATGCTTGTTGATGTAAGCTCATCCTTCGGATGAGTCCCTCAGAGTATGTTTAATGAACCCTAAGAAGGAGTGGTTTGGTGCCATCACGGGTCTGGCAATGTTTGTTTAACGAGTCCAGAGCTAGAAAACTCGAAGGTTTTTCAAGATTATAGAGTTTGGAAAAACACTTAAAAGAGAACTCTCTCAATTCCTTTTTCGTAAAATAGTCTGGATGAGACCGAAAAAGAGATAAATTATGACTCACCAGATGCTTACTTGAAATACTTTATCGAGCGTGAAAATAACAAGGTCGCTCGACGATCTTTTCATGTTTAGAGAGTCTGAAAAGAGCTTAAAGAGGACTCCAGGGGGGTTCCTTTTTCGTATAACCTTGTTGAGCCCAAAAAAGTGATAAAAGTATGCTTGATCACGTTCTCATGTATTTATGAGCGCAAGAATGGACAAAAACGACGCTCGAGGTTTTATGTAAAAACCATAAAAAACAATTAAAATCACGTTATAACAAAAAAAACATGTCCGTATCCCTATATTTAATCATCAAAGTCATCACGCTTGCAAGAGTCACACTCAACATAACATTAGGGATTAGGGTTTAAGCGATAAATAATCATAAAAAACCAAAATGATATAGTAAAAGTAAATAAAAGGAGTAAATACTCTTTTTACCACACCATTTTTACATTTCCACCATTGAGCTCAAAAAACCCCTCTTTTACCCTCCAAGTTTGGTGTCAGATTGCAGGAGCTACGAGAGACCATTCAGCGAGCCGTCTGCGACATTTAGGTAAGCTCTTTGTCCTTAACACTTTCATGGTTTAATTTTGTGATTTCATTGGTTAATTTTTCATTTTTAAGTTGATTTTCAAATCCCTACATGCGCGCTGCCATTCTCGCAGGCAGGCTATACGGGGCCTGCAAGAATGAGGCATTCTCGCAGGTGAGCCTAAGGCCACCTGTGAGGTTATTGCACTGTGCACATAGGGCACCTGCGAGAACTGAAAAGCCCATTTTTTTTAAAAATTTTAACCCAATGAAAAAGATCCAAAGCATGAAAAAAGTTATTAATCCTCTTATTGTGTTCCTTATGCAGATAATTGGCCATCAACATGGTGCTTGAGTGGCCCGAAAGGGAACATGAAGAGGATAATGCAATGGCCAAAAATCATCCACCTACCATAGCTGCTTTGAGAGACTGTGGGCTCTTGAAGTACTTTCGCATCCCGGGCATGAGGGCCCAAGTCAGACTATTAGAGTACCTGGTGCGTATGTGGG
The DNA here is from genome assembly GCA_009831015.1 of Picea engelmannii. Classification (NCBI taxonomy): domain Eukaryota; kingdom Viridiplantae; phylum Streptophyta; class Pinopsida; order Pinales; family Pinaceae; genus Picea; species Picea engelmannii. The sequence continues at coordinate 88,907 of ML796256.1, read as the reverse complement.
ACCCTAATCAGTAGGTGTTTCATGTGGGGGTCCACACACTGTCCTTAGACATTGAGGACATTTACTTTTTGACTAGTTTGTCACGACGAGGGTACTATGTGAGCCTGACAGGTAGTAGAGGTGGTGGGCTAAAGATGAGTGAGTACTGCAATTTACACTGCATCCCCGAGGCTGAGAGAAAGAAAGGAAAAGTGGCTATCTGGGGGGTACGAGACTTGACCCTCCGTACTATCCTTTTCACTATAGCTTAGATGGATGGGATTTCTACGCCTCATATGGCGTTATAGAGTTACTTCCAGTATGCTATTGAGTGTACTAAGCCTCGAGTGTTCAACTGGGCAGATGCTTGCTGCACAGTATAAAAAAGCAATTAACCAAATGTAGGCAAGGTGACCTGAAGCAATTCGGGTACAGATCTTTGCTGGTATCATTCTTCCTTGAGCGGGTCCCATTACTGAGGCTACAGGTGGAGTGGAATTTACCGGCTCCCAGGGATCCACGGATGCTGAGATGGTGTCGACTCATGGCTCGACACGTAGCAGGACCGATCATCAAATATGATGATACTTTCTTTGATTGGATTCAACCACATATGTTGATGGTTGATGACTACGCTTATGCTGGGATGGATTTCCAAGGAGATCTGGATTTGGTATTACTAGAGGATGCTCAGTGGGGGTACCTTGGTAAGAAGTACACGCATTTTCTCTTTTTAAATGTTTTTGATTTTTTTATCATATTCAAATGTTTTTGTTTTATATGCTCGTCCAAAGACTAATACAAAATCGTTTTATGATAACACAGATGTTGGAACTTACAGACCTCCCGACACTTCTCCCATCCAGCGGCGAGGAGAGGTAGCGACAGCACCACAGTATGCTGAGGAATATCAATTGGTGGAACAGAATCTAGAGGGCCTAATTGCAGACATTCCAGACATGACTCTGGAAGAGGTTCCATGACGCGATCAATGTCATACTATAGGGGTATCAACATGTATGAGTCGACTGCTCTGTAGGGTTGCTATGGCAGTTGTGTGTTACCGTGAACGTCATCCATGACTTCACTTTGTAGAAGCTATGAGCTTCAAATTTTGACATTTTGGTCTTCGAAAAAACTTTTTTTGTTGTGAAAAACTCTTTTGATCGTTATATATACAGACAACTTCTATCGGTTTACTTTATATTGTGTGAATTTCGATGTGTTTGATTTATAAATGATTCAAATGTCTGTCCAATACATAATTAGCCAATGCATCTGTTAATGCATTTAGACATCTAGGAATATGTTGATATTCAATGTGATCAAAATGACGTTCCAAGAGGTGAATTCGCAAATACACCCGTAACAAAGTAGGACTTCAAATAGAGTAGATATTACTTAACTGTAGTACTACAAGCTGCGAGTCAAGTCGCACAACCAAATGACGAATTCCGAGCGAGATAACATCAACCAATAATTCAATAACGACGCTATACTCTGCAATGTTGTTGGTCGCACGACCGAGGCACACACCTCGTAAAGATACAAGTTTTTTTGTTGGGGTATAGATTGCCCACGCAGTGGAAGCAAGGTTCCGAGTACTACATCTAACACCATCAGTGAAGCCAATATAGGGTAGCAAAGACTCCGACATCTGGAAATAAAAAACAACGTCACATAAGGGCAGAGACCAGATAATGACAAAAGAAAGCTATAGTAACACACACAAAGTATGATACATTAAAATACAAGTACTTGTGCACATATGATTTATGCATAGTACTTCTTCAAGTACAACCCATTCCTGGGTTCACTCAAAGGGATACCAGTGTTGTCAAATGTTGGCATCGCCTCGGCCCATTTCGTAAAGTAATAAATGGCTACAATAATGTAACCATGCCCCCCGACCGAGTGAGGGTGACATGTCATGAAATTGATGCCCCCTTCCGTAAATGGATCAATTGAGACCACAGGAACGGACGAGATGACAACAATGGTCGATGGAGTCAGAATCCATTGGTAGTTCTTAGGATTATGTGGCTCTAGAAACAGGCTGGAACGATGATGCCCATCATTCCAAGGGGTGTCTTCCATGACATACATGATCATCTCATCAGTGGGAAAAATAACATGAAAAGGATTCAGAGACAACTCATCAAGAGAGGGGGTAGAAGGTGTTGCCGATTGAATGGCCTAATAGGCAGATTCAACCGGACTTAACGACATTGCGTCGCTGAAACAAAGATGATCTCCAGGGTCAGGGACTATCCAAGGGTCGTGTGATGCAGGAAGTTCATGAGGCACGGTGGAGATCATGTTTATAGAAACAATTGACGAGCGTAGAACATCGGGCGGTGGAATGGGAAAAGTACCCATTAACGAGGAGTCCTTTAAAAGGCCTACACTGACGTTCTCATAACCCAGTGGGGTTTTAGCAATAAACGACATGTTGCCAGTACGGGTATCAGAATTGAAGAAGGCAAGTTGATCAACGGTAACAACCTTTCCTTGATGAGGGAAACGTACTACACGGAAAAGTGTTGACACAACGGTGCGCATGGAATCGATCTAGCTATGACCAAGTAAAAGATTATAATCAAGGGGAGTGTCAAAGACTTCCACTTCGACTTGGACCATCTTACCTTCTAATGTGATGGGCAACGAAGGAAGAACACCATAGGGCTTAAAACCAAAGCTATTGAAGGCTTTAAGAGTGTTCTGGGATTCATTCAAAGGAGGAGAGCCAATGGCTTTCCAACAAGCAAGAGACATAACACAAGTCGAGGCACCCTCGTCGATAACAGTTCGACAAATATTTTTGTCGGAGACAACCACTTGTATTTGAAACACGAGTTGAGGGGGTAACCTTCGAATGTGATCTTCCAAGTCAAATACTATCAAATTCATATCTGTCGGGTCAATTCCACCTATATCTTTCAACAATGCCTTCTGTTGTGCAGGACAAGACTGAAGGACTTCAAGGGCTGACATCGCTGAAGGTGCCTGGGCCAGATCTTCAACAATGCTGTAGTTCTGGGCCGCACGAGCATGAGGATTGAAAGCCGATTTCTATACGACACCCTTTGGGGGGGGTCGTAGAACTGTGTTGAGGCTCGATCGTTCGAGATGAAGAGGACCGTTAGTAGGCGGAGTCGCGGGAGAGGGTTGAACCAATGAAGGAGGTAAATCATCAACCTTTTCCCTAGAAGGAGAATAATCTTTGGCTTGAGTAGTCAGGGAAACGTTGTTCTACTTAGAATCACCAGTACACATCAAAACATATGATGTTGTAGAAGAGGAGGGTTGGTCGTGAATGACCAACTGAGCCTGTTGTTGAGACGGGAAGGGTTGGGACAAGACAGCCAGTGTAGGTGGTTTTGGAGCGCCTTGAAGGAACTTAGTGACCTCGGCACGTCGTGGACAATCCTTCGTGTAATGATTATCACCACAGATAAGGCAAGGGTATCGTGGTTTGCGCTTATCCCGATCTTCAACAGGAGTGGTTTTAGTTTTCTCTGCTTGATTCTTATTTTTGCCCTCCTTATTCTTACCTCTCCCCTTTTTAGATTTGTTTTTACCGGGTGGGGTAGATTGAACAACATTTACCTCAGAAGTCTTGCCAGTGGGAGTGGCAGGAGACAGAGCATTTTGAACATTAGAAGAAGAAGATTTAGGGGTTGTGCTTGAAACATAATGTGATTGGACTTGGACAGTACCAATCACACCGTCAGCTGCATGTGAGGCAGTTGGAACAATTGAAGTGATGGAAGTATTAGGACGAGGTAATTCAGGTAGTAAATCATAAAGAGTTCCCGTTTGTGAATAAATGAGATCAAGATATTGAGCACGACTTATAGCCTGCTCTTCCGTGACAACGCCACCCATGGCAATGTCCTTACCAATTTCGTTAACAAAGGATTTTGTAAACCATTCTGCCATTAACTGATCAGGGAGTTCAAGTTTAATGAGACCTCGTCTCCTTCGCCACTCATGGATGTGATCAGATATATGAGTGCCTTTAGTCTGTTTGAAGGAAGTAAAAATCTCAGTCCCGGTATCATAACAGATCGGTAATTGGTAATGTGTAAGGAAAGCCATAGCTAGGGTGTTGAAATCAGAGAAGAAACCTCGTGGAAATTCGATATACCACTTCGCAGCAGAACCAGTAAGGGTTCGTTGAAAAAGACGTAAATGAATAGAGTCATCCATAAACGAGTTGGATGAACACCATAGGTAAAAAGTCATAATGTGATTGTTTGGGTCCTCTCCCACTTTGCCATCAAATTTAGGAATTTCCGATGGAAGCTTGGCTGGAATAACAAGCCATTGGGAAGAGTGACGAATAGGATCATTTAAAATCCTAGACAAATCTGGCAAATCCAAAGTGGCAAGAAAAGGTAACTGCTGATTCACTTGCGGGTACTGGTGGTTTTGGGGTGGAAGCCCTGTCGACAAACCAGTAGGATCGTAAGAAGTCTGCGCATAATGGGAAGACCCAGGCAGATTCGATGGTGGTTGGAGAGGATAGTAGCTCCAGGGATTGTAACCCTGAGCGGGGACATGAGTTTGAGCATTCGTACCCCAAATAGGATTGGATATACCTGGATATGGTTGGCCTATAGTAGGGACATGCAACTGCTTCCCCCCAGTCGTTTGAGGAGGATTTTGTATCATCTGATTCCAATAATGGGCCAAAGAGGGAGGTATATTTTGTCCAAAAGGTGGGGTTGGTCCCCCTATCGTAGGCGGAGTTCCAACCGGAAGTTGTGTCCCAATCAAAGGTTGTGTAGTAATTGAAATGTGTCCGGTAAGAGGAAGTTGAATCATACCACCTTGTCCACCAATGGGAATATGCAAGTTTGGTGTAATGGACGAGATAGTGCCACTGGGATTAGGATTGCCAGAAGGAAATTGAGGGAGTGTTGGAATAAAACTGAGAATAGGGTGCCCAGGAAAAGAAGGACCACCTGGAGAACCAGATGGGGTTTGCGGAGGTGTTGGAATAGAAGCATTCAATGCATGGTATCCGGGTGGTAGTGTCGGAGTGACATTGGGTGTTCGCTGTGTGTTTATAGGAGCAAGACCAGCCACAGTGAACCCAGTTGGAACACTCATAGTAGCTGTAAGATGGGCCATTTCGGCAGGGACAGTAAAGTGATAAGAAATAGTCAACGATATTGTCTCTAGGTTATAGATTTCGAAAATCACAGGTGGATTAATCTCAGAAATCACAGGGGAACCTGGACCAAAAAGGTCTCGTCGGAAAACACCTGTAGACCAAAAAGGATCTTGGCCTTCTATGCTGGGAAAAGGCCCAATGGGTGATCCAGAAGATGTAACAACTAATTCTCTGGAAGAATTTAGTCACATAAATGGTTGCTCAGAACAAGGGTGAAGTCGAAAATCCTCTCGAGTATTGGTAATTCAGAAAGTTTCTAGAGAGTTAGTGCATTCCACATGTGGGGTGGTGATGACTAGGACTTCACTCTACCGAGGAGAACCCTCAGGTGTACCTGTAGGCAAGGGTTGAGAACCGTCCAGATGCTCTGGAGATAAACCTTGCATTCTACGTGAACGATGTGGGGGAGCTATTGTAAACGAGTAACAAACTTCGCGGAGAAAATCCTATGGTCAACTTCGAGAAACAAACAACACGTGCTAGTAAACAAAATATATGAAGCAATCACCAAGCAAACAAGACCTTCTAATTTCGAAGCCACTAGTTGGTGATGAAATCCAACGTCACAACAATGAGACGAGAAGGGGCGGGACTAGGGTGGAAAAGTTACGCTCACGACCTACTTAACGGACTTACACCCTGGTGCAAGCTCCCACACATAATCGTGGGTATACCCTCCAAGGAGCCTGAGTGAGTTTGGTCAATGTCAATTCCAGGTACCGTGAAGACTTTCCCCTCCACAGTCACCTTGGGTAAGAACCTAGAAAGATAGGCCACTAAGGTCACCACCAACAACAATAAAACCTGGGGGAATAGTCGACAGTCCGATCCACATGCAAGGGCAGGGTATCTAGCTTGAAATCAACTCAAAAGGCTTCCACTCATCATTGTGGGTATACCTCCGAGTGATCCCCGTAATACGTGCAATCTCTACACTGATATCAACAAAGCAGGGTGAGTAACTCTGCCAATATCAATGCGACCTAATGTTTGACCCTTGTGTGAGAAGGGATTCCCAGGACAAGATGTTGCAAATGGAATTTAACACTCCCTAACACAATATGCTATTGTGTGTTTTGTTCTTTTGGAGAGTGTATCTCTCTTCCTACTCCAAAGCGCTAGCCTAGCTAAATGTTGGTGTAATAGAGCCCTAGAAAAGAGTCACTAGATAAATTTTATGATTACGTAGTGTTATTAAGAGCTGTTGTTTACTCAAAGGTAATGGAAATGAAACTTATGTTGTATGACTCTGACTCAACATTGCAAGGATGATAATGAAAAAGACAACTTTTCATTCAATGAATCCTATGTATGTGAGAGAGAGAAAGTTTTCCAAATCAACCTTGAACTACAATGAAAAATTTCCTTTAAAATGCAAATGCAAACAATCATGTATCAAATGACAATTCTCTATTGTGTCTTTTTCAAATACTTCAACAATCTCAATAATTTGATTTTCAATGTTTTCTAAAACAAAAGGATTTTTTGAAAGAAAAACTTTTTGTTCACTTTTCAAAAAGGACCCACACTATGACAGCGAGAGTACAGAAAATCAAAAACCAAATGAACAAGCAATGATAACACCCAATCCACTCTTTCAATGAAAACAAAAATAAAGAGCAAACCAATGTAGTGTTTTCAAATGCAAAAGAAAATGATCTTTCAAACCAATAAGCAAATGAGAAAAAACCAAGCACTCAACTTTCAACCAATCACTGGTTCTTAACTAATCAAACACACTCAGAGTCTGAAGTCAGAGAGAATGGTGTTGCCAAGAAAAGCCAAGAAACGAAAGTCAAGCCAAAAATGACAAGAAAAGCCTTGAAACCCTAAGACTGTTCATGCATGCAAACAAAGACAAGAAATATATCAATCAATGGTCCAAGAAACTCTTATGAGGCAATCAAACTGATCTGGGCAGTTAAAAATGCCAAAACGCAAATCCAAAAATTTGAAAAATTGAGTTCGCAGGCAGACAATATTACACAGTGTGAGAATAACTGATTCTCGCAGGTGACCCTTGAGCAGTGTGCGAGAAAATCGCACTGAAACCTAAAGGCAGAGTGCGAACTCTACATATTCTCTCAGGCTGCAATGAAGTACAGTGCAAGAATGCCTGAACAATGTCAAAATTTTGAAAAATGAAGCAAAATTGAAAAAGGCCTCTGGACCTAGAGGGTCTATCAGGATATCCTGAAGACTCAGAGATTGATAGGACAGGAGAAAAGTGAAACCATAGAAAATGGCCACAGAAAAATATCAAAAGCCACAAAGAAAATGAGATTGTTCCCCAGTGGAGTCGCCAATTTTGTTATTGGATAAATCCGTAAGTGCAGACACAAACCGATCTCCCTAGATCCACCTAGATCTAGAACAAATCAAGATAGAACATGACTCTTTCCCTAGATTCTAACCATTGAATTAAATAGGAGGCAAGAACAAAGAACAAACCTTATTATCGCTTCCTATGGTCTTTGTTGCTCCCGCTTCGCTCCAGTGCTCTCGTGCAGCCAAGACCAAGACAACACAAACCAACCAAAGTGAAGAAAGCACAATCTATTCAACAGTCAATCTACGTATATGATCAAGGAATTATACAATAAAGTGGAAATAGATTTATGGGAAAGGGACATATTACTGTATCATATTAATGGAAAGTAAAGATTACAACCTGAGCCTTGATGTCGCAAACTTCCTTTCGATGGCCCTTGGCTCCGACACACACACTTGCTCACTTGCATGAAGAAGATCAACCCCTTTGGATAAACTTGCTGGAGTCTTCAAGTTGCTGTAGCTTCATTCCTTCACACAATTCTTTCACCAATTCTCCAATGAATCTTGCTTAACCTTGCTTAACCTTTTCCATGAGAATTCCCTCAATATATAGGAGAGAATGAGTTAGTTACTTGGATAAGAATGATCCCAAAATATCAGGGAATCCAGTACTAGGATAACCATTCGAATGCCATCTCATCCTTCTAGAAGATTCCCTTCTAGAAGCATTGAGAATTCACCTTTTTCCTTTCTTTAGAAAGAGTTCGCACCCTAACAGTTCAACACAGTGTGAACTTCTCGCACCCTGGCTTAAGGCAGCCTGCGAGAATCATGCATTCTCGTAGGCAAATATACTAGCAGCTTACGAACAATCTTCAAAAATGATTTTTATGGAAGAGATGTAAATAACTTTTTCTCAGGAGAAAGTTTTTATGAAGAGCCTGAGTACACCATCATCAATACATCATCATGATGACTAAAATCATGGGTAACACTTAACCAGTGTGAAGAACACTTTTCAGTGGGAAGGAAAGCAACAAAAAACTTTCAACACTTTGAAGGAGAATATCAGTACCACACCAATATTAGCATTGTCGAATATTCAACAACCTTTTGAGATCATGACATATGCCAACAAATATGCCATGGGTGCAGTATTGATACAATATCGTAAGCCTATCTGTTACCACTATGAAACTTTTAACCAAGCTATTGTTAACTAACCTACATATGATAAAGAGTTGTATGCATTAGTACAGAGTGTAAAGAAATGGAAGCACTACTTGTTAGGGAAGGAAACAATCATACATAACAATCAACAACCCTTACAGTATCTCCAAGTGCATACCAAATTGCAACAATCTTGGCACTACAAATGGATGGGTTTTCTACAACAATTTCATTTGGTAATCAAGCACAAAAAGGGTACAAGTAACAAGGTAGCCGATATGCTTTCTAGACCTCCTATTAGTGCTTCTATTATTTTGAATAATACTTCTTTATCTCATGATAGCTATGTAGAACAATATGCCATCAATGAAGATTTTAAAGAAGTATATGAGAAGCTAACCCATGGTGCATAGGTAGAGAACTATTGTCTGCAGGGAAAACTACTCTACCATCTTGGAAAGCTATGTATTCCTATGAGTGAACAAGTCCATGTAGTACGAGAATCTCACACTTCTCTTGTGTCTGGGCATTTTGGGGTAGGAAAAACTATGGCTCATTTACAGAGGTTTTGTTACTGGCCTCAAATGAAAGAAATTGTAACTAAATATATAAAGGGGTGTGTGATGTGTTCTACTTGTAAGCCCACTAATAGAAAGCTCAAGCTATACTCACCACTTCCTGTTCCATCCCATCCATGGGAAAGTATCTCCATGGATTTTGTAGGGGGTTTACTAATGACCAAAGGGGGTCATGACTATTTCTATGTTGTAGTGGATAGGTTCAACAAGATGTGTATCTTGATTGCATGTAAAAAGAAGATCACTACTAAGTAGACTGCTAATCTCTTCTTTCAGTATGTTTGGGTTCACTTTAGGTTACTCACATCCATTGTCTCGGATCGAGATACTCGATTCCTTGGGGACTTTTGGACTATATTGTGGAGGATGATGGACACCAAATTGAAGAGGAGCACTGCTTTCCATCCACAGATCGACAGACAGACAGAGGTGGTAAACCGAACAGTGGTACTTTTGCTTCGAGGAAACTACAAAAAATATCCCAAGTTATGGGATGAACAGATACCCTATGTACAACATGTGTACAACCGAGATTTACATTCGTCCACTCAAAGTTCACCTTTTGAGACATGTTTTGGGTACCAACCAAAGGTTCCTTTGGACTTGATGTATGGGAGAGATGTCGATGTGAATAAAGAATGAATAGAGGTCAGAGCCCGTAAGTTCATCCAGAGGATCCAACAGATACACCAGGCAATCAGGGAACAGTTGGAGAAAATTCACACACAATATAAAGCTTGACATGAAAAGAACAAGGTTGATCCTTAGTTCCAGGTTGGAGACCGAGTATGGATTCACATCAGCAAGGAGAGATTGAAGGGTGAAGGCAAGAAACTCAAGTCCATCCGTTATGGACCCTTCACTATCTTAGAGAAAAGTGGTACCGATGCTTTTCTTCTAGATCTTTCACCTTACATGCAGATTTACTCAGTGGTGAACATTGAGAACTTGAAACTTTTTGAGCCTCCCATGATCATGGATCAAGATGAGGAAGTTTCAATACCTTCAGTTGATGAATTTTCACCTAAGTACTTGGATGAGTTACATGAATATATCGTCCTAGACAGGAGGACAAGGACTTCATGCATCGGTTATGTTGATTATCTTCGAGTAGGCTTAAAAGGCACACATCCAAGCAAGTCAAAGTGGATAGAGAAGGACAAAGTGAGGGGACTCTTCCCTCACTTACCTGTTGATTGATGAAAGATTTTGGTGGTCCAAAAAGCTCTCAGTGGGAATGTGTGATCCAAAAAGGATCCAAAGAAGGCTAAGAACAACTGAGAACTCACAGAGGCAACTCAGGATGCTCATAATGGCTTCAACAGACATAGAAAGGGAAAAAATTCAAAGTTCTAAAACTCAGTGAAAATGGCATGATCACGAAGAGAGCGTTGCAATATTTCTAATGGTGCAAACGGCTCGTCAAACTAAGTTACTGATTGAAAGATATTCACGATCAACGTTTGGTCAACCTAGCCCAGTCAACATGGGATGAGTTAGCATCCGTACAACACACGTGGCAGGAGAAACAAGGTGACATGTGGCATGCTGACATTAGCATGATGTCATCATGATTATGTGGCAGCACCAGAGGTTGCCACGTGTCACCCAGTTTTGTCATTTTTGGACCGATCTGTGGACCAATCGGATCATGCCGCATGGAAGTCCGTACAGTCCGTACGACTGACCTGGCGTTTTGACTTGGCAGGTGGTCGTGTGGACCAGTGAGAGGCCACCACGTGTCCCAATCAGAGGCTACTACATGGCAGGTGAGAAATTCCCAGGGACAACCCATGACCAAAAAATTGGAAAAAAAATAGTTTGGCGGGTCCTCCAAATCTGGCGGACCACACCAAACTTAACCACAGATTACATTGTTTGGATATGGTTCTAGGGACCCCACTAAAATTGGCGGAACAAACCTTTATATATATACAATGTAACAATACAAATCCAAAAGGAGAGTCTGTGGGGTTTGACCCCGAGACCTCCTCCCACACAAAACGCCTTAACATATCCGCCCTAACCAACAGGTCGTAGAGGTTACATTGTAACCAACGCCTAGAATAATTCTTAAATGTTGCATCTGCCCAGCCATCGAGGGGAGAGGCGTGCACTGTACGACATTTTTGGGCACACATTTCTATGCAAGTACAATCATTAATGCAGGTTGCAGGGGCACAAAAACCAAGACAAATTTCTTCCTGGGCCTGGGAGTGCCAGAGTCGAATCGAGGTGTGGAGACAGTCATTTGAGGGTAATTTGACACCACAAATTCAGTGGTGTTGTCTGTTTTTTTATCTGAGCATTATTTCTGCAACTTGATTTTAGAATGATGTATACTTATGTATTTTGCCAAATTCTTTTGCTGAGTTAATGAAAGAGCCTACCCATTTGAGAGCAGCACCCAAAGACGTAGTCCACCAAAGACGAACTCCGTTATCAATTTTTTGTGTTCAAATATGATGCTTATGTCTCTTCATTTTTGAGCTTTTCCTTCTTTAATGTTGCACTTTAATTTATGCTCATTTAATGCAATTCTTTATAAGTCACTCGATGAAAAGATCCCGGATCAGTTATAATGGTTACCCAATCGTGAATATGAAATTCTTTTAATGTAAACACATTGACCCATTGGATATTTCAATGAGATTAGAAATAAATGGTGCGACCATTTTTAGGGAAAACCCATGGGAGCTTGGGACATGCACACAGGTCATGGGAATTGATGGACTATAAAGAATATGTGTGTAAAATTTTCTCTATCTGGACTTCACTCTCAACATTTAGAAAACAAAGAGAGGCATTAAAACAAAAGAGAGAATTAAGATGAGTCTCTCCTTAAGTTGGGGATAATATGCAAGTCGTGGCCATCAAGGGAAAAAATGCACGAGGTCTCTATAGTTGTTGGGGATCATATGTAATTCATGACCATCAAGATAACATGCGCACATGGTCTCTCTCCTCAAGCATGGGGTGCACACACAATTTGACAATAATAAAACACAAGTGGGTGCATTCTTATTGTTCTAGGGTTTCCATGACATTTGGATAAAACAAAATGTGAGCGTGAATCAACTGAGTCTCTCCTCTCAAGCACAGGTGAGGGGAATTATTTTAATTGCAGCATAGGCAATATTTGAGGGTGCAATGGATTACAGTCTCTTTGGAATTAAGAGAATGTCCCCGACAATCTCATGGATTCCTTGAGGCATGGGTAAAATCATGGTTGTGTGTGGCATGCAAGGATACAAGCTTTGGAATGCCCCAGGACCAAGGGATGAATTGTATGAACACTCAATTCATCCAAATGTGAGTATCCATGGTTAAAAGTGTGTTCAACATTACCAAGGTACTCATACACTTAATAATGAAAACTAAATGCGACAAGTTGCTTGTTGATATTTGAATCAGTTAAGATCGAAATAACAACCTCACGAGGATAAAATCCCCCTTCATTTTTATAGAGGTGTTACTCATCTTTGAATTATTAAAATATTTATCTTGAAAATTCCTGGAGAACTATATTAATATAGGAGAATGTTAGTGAACAAAATCCATATCTTTATTATTAAAATAAATAAATAAAATATATTTTCAATAAAATAAAGAATATAAACAGTTCAAAAGTTCATGAGAAAGGGACCAGGAACCCACTCGTAAAAATATTATTGCATAAATATTGTATATAGAACACAAATCTCACATCAATTACAATATTTAATAATTTGATCACATTCAAGGAAAGGAAGACGAATGGTCCAAACATAAGAGAACTTTAAAAGAGTCTTTTTATTAAAATCAAAACAATATTTTGATAGGTCAACTTCAAATATCTTTTACTCAAATTCTCAAAGTTCAAGGATATAGAGAGTGCATTCTTGTAAAATTCTTCATCATTTGTTATGTCAGCTTGTAAATATTCACTTGTATTTTGCATTCTGGAACAAAGAGAGACAAAGTTATTTGCTAAATCCCAAGTCTCTAAAATAAGAGACATTATTTTCTTGATATTTTCTTCAACATAGTTCTTGGTCGCATAAAGTAGACTTGATGCCCCTTTTATCCTTAGACTCGATTATGGGGTTTTGTTGGAGCTCTTTCCAGGTTGTATTGCTGAAAATGGAGTAGAGAGTATCGGAGGTGGCATTAGAGTGGAATCTAATTCCTTAATGTAAATGTGTTAAACCTGCACATAATGGATCTAGTTAGAAAATACCACACACATTTGCAGAGAGAAATTGAGAAAGAAGAAGCAAGAGAGAAAGAATGGAAGAATTCTCATTAACTGTAATGAATAATGAATAATTTACACATGATATAGTTTGTATAACTCAATCAATGTGCACTAGAGGAGAAGCAATTCGCCATAGTGGTGGTCTATAGTGATCTGGACACACACCAATAGTTACGAGAGTGAATTTCCACCCAATCTAGTCTCTCAGGCAGTTACAGGAGTGAACTGCCACCTAGCTGAGTTAACTAGTCAACTAGTCTTTAGTTAACTGTCTGAAACAGAGTGTAGTGAGGAGTATATCAAGGAATCAAGGGTAATGTTCTAGTCTAGTGATGAAACAAAGGCTAATGCACATTAGCATGGTGATGATCCCAATGTTGCATGGTGACAAAACCAATGCAACATCTAGGCTCAACTCAACTAGTCAAACTGAAGTGTCAACTAAAGAGAATATTCTCTAGGTGGAATATTCTCCCCTAAAATTTAGGAGACTGAATAATGACTAATAAACATAGGAAAAACCTTAGGATCATAGGAAAAATAAATCCTAGGTGTGTGTGAAGTAACTCCAACACCCCCCCTGAACATCACTATGGTGAAAATAAAGAATGGGTCCCAACAATGAGGCCATGTTAGATACCCAAATACAAAAGATACACTAAAAGAAAGTGAGGAAATAGGGAAAACCTCATGGGAACCCCCTGCTCAAGGTACAATGTATGTAAAAAGAAGAACTACAGTTTCTAGGCAACTGTGTCCTTCACTCCAAGACGACTTCGAGAGTCGAACTTTTTCTCAGTGACGGTCTTGGTGAAGATGTTAGTCGTATGTTCTGCTGAAGGAAAAAAATGTAGGTCGATGATCCCCTCGTGTACTAAGTCCTAGATGTAGTTCATGTGGATCTCGATGTGCTTCGTCCACTACCTCTAAACTATATCTCTACAAAACTTCAGAGTGCTCTGGTTGTCACACCAGATGACAATCGACCGATGAAACTGAATGCCCAACTCAGTGAGAAAATGTTGTAGCCACATAGCCTGAATGGTTATGTTAAATACCCCTTTGTACTCTGCCTCAACTGAAGAAAGAGAAATAACAACTTGCTTCTTGCTTGACCAATAGATAGGCCCAAAACCAAGACTGAGTGAGTAACCACATGTGGACATGCAATCAGTGCTATCGCCAGCCTAATGAAAATCAGTAAACCCGATGAGATCTAATGTAGAGTCTGCTGCATAATGAATCCCAAAGGTGATGGTGCCCTGTACGTATCGAAGGATATGCTTTGCATCCTTCCAATGTAGCTCATGCGACTCCTGCATGAACTTGGAAAATGCGCCAACTACATAGGAGAGGTCTGGTATGGAGTGTGTGAGATCCAAAAATCTCCCCACTAGTTGTTTGAACAATGTGCTGTCAACTAGTGGAGTGTCCCCACCATCTTAAAGTTTGAATCCTGATAGGAAACGAGTCGGAGCAGACTTGCAGTCTGTCATGTGAAATATCTCAAGGATATCTTGTGCCCACTTGGTTGGAGACAGTTTGATGCCTGATGCATCTTGACTGATATTGAGTCCAGGGAAGAAGTGTATCAGACCCATGTCTGTTATCAAAAACCTATCATGTAGAATCCTCTTAACTGCAACAATCACTGAAGTCGAGCAACCGATGATCAATAAATCATCAACATACAAAACTAAGAGTAGAAGTGAATCAGTCGTCCTGAGCATGTATACATTTGGGTCTGATTTACAAGGTACAAAGTTCTATGACAACAGGTAGGAGTCCATCTTGGCATACCATGCCCTCGGAGCCTGCTTGAGGCCATAAAGATATTTCTTCAGTCGACAGACCAAAGATGAATCCTACATAAATCCTTGGGGCTTCTCCATATATATCTCTTCAGAGAGATCACCATGAAGAAATGCATTCTTCATGTCCATCTGATGGAATTCCCATCCCTTGGCCCCTGCAATGGAAAGTGACAAACATATGGAATCCATCTTCGCTACTGGAGCAAAGGTCTCATCATAGTCAATGCCATGCACCTGCTGAAAGCCTTTGGCAACAAGCCTAGCTTTGCATCTGCCAATCTGTCCATCCACTACGCTCTTGGTCCTGTAGACCCATTTGCATTTGACAAGTTTCCTTCCAGAAGGAAGGGGAACCAGATCCCAAGTCTGGTTCTCGAGGAGGGATTTGTACTCCTCCTGCAGGGCAGATTCACAAAAGGGATTTTCAGCAGCCTCACCATAAGACCGTGTATTTGAATATTGAACCAAGAAAATATGCTTGGAGGGAAATGGTTTAGTGGCAGTGAGTGCAATAGGAGGCTCCTCGAAATTAGTTCGAGTCCTCCTAGAATCAGCTAGATCATGAACAAGATCCCTTGCATTCTGAAGAGTAGTTTGGGCCCACTTGGGCCTCTGCTGTGGCTCTGCATCTGCATCTAGATGCACTAACTCTATATCTGAATGTACTGAATCTATATCTCAATCATTTGAATCCTCTAAATCAAAACTATCATCTGAACAAGAGTCGACATGTGGATTCTCATCATCTCAGACAGGTGGAAGAATGAAGGTCTCTGGATGCGGCTGTTGAGGTACATGCGAGACACTTTCCTCGAATTGGACACTACGCTCAATGAAGAGTCGGTCCGAGGAAATATCAATAAGTCTATATCCCTTCACATCGTTGGGGTATCCAACAAAAATACAGTCAATGCTCTGTGGATCAAGTGCCTTCCTCTTTTCAGAGGGAATCTGATCCCATGCACGTTAACCGAAAATACGAAAGTGGGTGACTTTCGGTTTGAGGCCGCTCCAAGCCTCGTAGGGGGTCTTATCCTTGACAGATCTATGGGGAGATATGTTTTGGATGTAGGTTGCACAATTAATTGCTTCGGACCATAATCTCTGTGGTAGTGACTTTGCATGTATCATGCAAGATGCCATCTCTTTTAGAGATTTATTTTTCTGCTCAACAACTTCGTTTTGCTGCAAAGTATAGGGAATTGTGTTCTGCAAATGAATCCCTGCCTCATGACAAATATTCTGGATCTCATGATTGAAATACTCTACCCCGTTATCAATTTGTAGGACTTTGATTTTCTTTCCTGACTGTATCTCAACCAGGGCTTTGAAATATTTGAGGTGTTGAAAGACTTCAAATTTTTGCCTGAGAAAGTAAATCCATGTAAAACGTGAGAAATCATCAACAAAAATGAGAAAAAATCTCGCTTTGCTGATTGATGGATGCGGAAAGGAACCCATGAGGTCACTATGGATCAGATCTAAAGGAGAAGAATCTCTTTGAGTCTTTCCTTTGTTGAATTTCTCTTGAGGGTGTTTTCCAAGAACACATCCCTCACAGACTCCTTTGGAGAAATGTATGTTTGGTAGGCCATCAACCAATATTTTATTTCTAAGCTATTGCATGTATATGAAATTCAAATTCCTGAACCTTTAGTGCCATAACCTACTACTTTCATCAGCATGGGTAAGCAGTAAAGTAGAATCTGGCTCAATAAATTTAGAAAATGTATACAATCTAGATTGATGATTTAACTCATTGGTAGCAACCCTGGAATTGGTTTGCATTTCATAGATGTCCACTGCATTTGGTGTGAATATGAATTTCTTTCCGGTGCTAGAATTCATCATCTGATACACGAAGGGAAGATTGATGGAAAGTTTGGGAACATGCAACACATTCTTGAAGCTTCCGTTGGTCATTTAAATCCTCCCTTTGCTGATTACCTCGACTGGAGAGTTGTCCCCCATCAGAATAGGAGGACCTTTGCATGCATCCAATGAAGAATATACTGCTTTTGTGGCAGCCATGTGAAGTGATGCTCCTGAATCTATGATCCAAGCATTGAGAGAGGAGTTGATGGCAATCAAGGCATGGCTATAATTTCCTTTCTTGGGATTCTGATCTTCTGGCTTCTTCTTCTTCTTGGAACCTTCAGGGATGTGATATCGAAGGTTGTTTTGTTGAAGTATTTGTGTCATTATATCTATTTTTTTATGCATGCATGCATATTCTGGATGGAATCCTTTATGGGAATACGTGCATTTCTCCCCTTTTCTTCCCTTTACACCTTTGGATCCAGAGGCATCGATGAAGGGTTTTGAGTACCCTTCCTTATTCATATGTGCATGATCTTTCCTTTTGTCTTTATCTTTAGATTTATGATATTGATGGTTTCCATCTTGAACAATAAGTGCATGTGCCTTTGGGCCTTTGATTTTTCCCATGTTGATGAGTTTGGTTTGCTCTTGTGTCAGGGATTCGATAAAGTCCTCAAGAGAAGGCATCTTCTAAGTGGTTCTAGAGGTGAATTTGACTGAATGGAATGTTGATATGAACACAGAGAATTCAGGACCAAGTTTGGAGAGAATGGTGAGAACCATTTGTTTCTCCTCCTTAGATTTATCAACCTCGCAAGCTTTGAGTTGCGACAGTAAATCCTTGAATTTTGTAAATAAATATTAGATATTGTCGAAGCTTTTTGGATCCAATGTGAGCAATTCCACCTCCAGCAGGTGTTGCCTCATCTCATCCTATTTTCCAAAGAGCCCTTCCAAGGTGGTCCAGGCTTCTTTATGGGTTTTACAAGAAGATATGTGAAAAAGGAGATCGGGAGAAATAAGACTGCAAATCGTTCCTAACGCTTCATCCATTCGATTTAGATACTTGGATTTTTCTATGGTTGATGTTGGTTCTGTGTCTGTATTCAAGGTTATTGACGCAACACCCCTACCTCAGCAAGTTCTTCTTGACCTCCTGATCTAAGGATCGTTCTTAATCTCACTTGAGCCGAAATGGCTTTTTAATTCCTAGCTGGAATCTTCACACTTGCAATCACAGGTCCTTCTTAGGAGTTATGCCTGTGCGAACAAGAACTAGGCGCAAATGCTTACCCACATGACCAACCGATGTGGACACAACCTTTTCCCGAAAAGGGCATGTCGGGTTTCACGACTGCATGATTCATGTTGTTGATTTCCCCGACTCCTTCAGATCTCGAAACCCCAAAATGGGCTAACGGACTTCTAGCTTCTCCCTTAAGTCCTTCTGACGTGACCCTCTGCCACAACCTGGGGCCCAACCTCCATGCACGTCAGAATTTCACGACTCGAGAGTTCACGATACACGACTCTCCTTTTCCTCGAGGTTCAAACTCACAACTTCTTTGCTACGGATCGACGATCCAGATCCTTCCATGATCTAATGGTCCAAATCCTGTCGAGATTTCGCAATTCTTGCCTTCTCGTCACAACTTTCTCCAGACCCTCGAATTTCGAAATGATGAAATTCAAGAACGAGATCAACGACTCTTGCTGATATAGATCTGACGACTATTCTCCCTCCCGAGCTTCTGAATTCTTAAGGAATCTCTCCTTAACCCTTCTGCTGATCTGTGAGTTCCAACGGTCCAAGGAAAACCGATAGTTCCCTCTCCGAGAAACTTCAACCATCCTTTCAATTTCTTGATAACTCCTGGCCAAATAGCTTGGCATCTTTTCTCTTGAGCTTGATTCCGTGAGGTGACTTCAAACCCAGTCCTACCTTCAAACTCTTCAAAGTATCTATCCCTCCTGAGCTTGGTTCTTGTGCAGACTCAAGGATTCCAAGGGATTCTTGCGTGCACTCTTTGCGTCTTTCACGATAATCACTGATTATCTGATGTCTTCCTCTTCTATGCACTCCTTACAACATAAATCCTTCCACCACTCGCTTGGGTTGGAAAAGTATAAGACTTCAACCAGCCTACGCACACCTTGCACAACTCTATGCTATACCTACACTTCTAGTGATATGAGAACAATGGTATCCCTCCTGAGCTTTTCTGAGATGAAACTCAGAGTCTTGTCAATGCACTCCTTGCGGAATTTATTTGCACCCCTTGCAGGAACTTCTCAGGACAAGAAACAATTGAAACTCATACTCTCCCTCTCAATGACCTCATACATTCAACATGAAATCACAGATACATAAAGCATTGAAACAAATGCATAACAAAGCATACAAGCAAACTGTAAACATACCATTAAGAGATGCAAACAAAAATCACCACAACACCATGAAACTGAATTAAAGCCTTCTGATATTAGTTCTAGTGCTTTTGTACATGGGTTCAATAGCAACAACTATCTGCTTATATAACTTTCTGTTCTGTTCTCCTATTCTCTTTCTCTACAACTCTCTAACTCTTACAATGGGAATGATAATACAATACAATACATGTGAGGGAGATTTCTAGATTTTTCCCTCCTAAACTCTAAGCTATCTAATCAATATTAAAGCCTACATTTACTTTACATTTAATACAATAAATGCCTCAAACCGACAAATGAGAGCTACGCTCAAGATCTGCGTTACAATCCCAAAAACATTTAAGGGCAGTTATGTCCTTCCAGCTATCACATTAATGTTTCATCTTTTCAAATTCAAAATGCCTTCAAAAATGTGCACTGGTGCATATCTAGCTTTCCTCCACTTGCGCGTGCTTGCTTTGTCGACGATGCTCCTGCATAATACTCTGGTTGAAAAATTCATGAAATCCTGTTCATGAGCTCATGTACCGTTTGTCCATGTTTATGGATATTCTCTTCACTTTCCCAACTGACATCCTCAGTCAGGTGTCCTTTCCACTTCACTAAATACTCAAAATATGTCTTTCTCTGGGTATTTTTTGCTAACTCTCTGATCAATGATCTTTTTCATTTGCGAATTTTCAGCTACATGCATTTGTCTGACCCATTGAAATTCCTTCTGATCCTCTAATCCCTCTTTTTCATCTGCTCTGTAAGGATACATATCGACTACATTGAATATGGGCGATATTCCTACCCCATCTAGCAATTCTATCTCATAAGCATTTGCCTCAAATTTTCTTATGATTTTACACGACACTATCTTTTTCATGTTCAACCTATTATATGTTCCCCTTGAGAACCTTTCTTTTCTCAGATGTTCTAAAACTAAATCTCCCACTTCGAACTGAAGTTCTCTTCTATGCTGTTCTGCTCTATGCTTATATTCCTGGTTGGAATTCTATAACCGCTCTTTGATCTTGCTGTGAAGCTCTTGCATCTTTGCTGCAAAATATTCTGCTCCAACACTTCTCAACTCATTCTATTTTAAGTCTCTCAACTCAGATACTCCTCTTGGCTATATTCCATACATTATCTAGAATGGGCTCTTTCTGGTGTTCCTGTTAGGTGAATCGTTATATGCAAATTCCATTTGTGCAAGAATCTGACCCCACTGACTATAATGTTCAACTACTAAACTTCTCAACAAATCCTCTAGAATTCGATTTAATACCTCAGTCTGTACATCCGTCTGAGGGTGATATGCTGAGCTAAAAGATAAATACATCCCCAAATTCTTCCACAGTTTCCTCCATAAATGACCTATAAATTTGGTATCCCTGTTTGAAACAATACTCTTGGGTAAACCATGAAGTCGAACAACTTCTTTGAAAAATAGATTTTCAATGTGCGTTGCATCACTGGTTTTCTGACATGGAATGAAATGTGCCATTTTTGAGAATCTGTTGACTACCATGAATGAAAAATCACAACCTCTTTGTGTCCTCGACAGTCCTAACAAAAAATCCATGCTTACCACATCCCACGACCTCTCTGGTACTGGAAATGGTTGATATAATCATGTATTCTGTCTTTTCCCCTTTGGATGCTGACAAATTCTACATCTGTTGAAATTTGTTTTGACATCCATCCTCATACCTGGCCAATAATATAAACTATTCAGCTGTGCAAATTTTTTGTCATGGACAAAATGTCCAACCAATCCCCCACTATGTTTTTCCTTTAAATTTTTTTCTCTCATAAAACTCTTCGGGATACACAACTGATTTCCTCTGAATAATAATCTATCCTGAATTAAATATTCAATACATTGGATTCTGTCTCTCAGAACATGATTTCCACATGCTTCATAGGCGTCCTTAAAACCTGAATCATCTCTGTACATTTCCTTAAGGCTATCAAAACCTAAGGTCTTCACACGAAACTCCTGCAGAATCAAACATTTCCTGCTCAATGCATTAGCAACCTTGTTAGTAGTTCCATAAATGTGCTTTATAACAAAAGTAAAGTTCTGCATAAATTCAACCCATTTTTCATGTTTCATGTTTCTGGTTCAATTTCTCCTTTCTGGTTACGAATTGTAAAGCATGGTTGTCGCTATACAAAACAAACTCTTTTGGAACCAAGTAGTGTCTCCATTTCTTCAAGGCTTGTATGATTGCATAAAACTCTTTATCATACATGGAATATTTTATCTTAGTCCCCTTCAGCTTCTCACTGAAGTATGCAATTGGTCTATTGTCTTGGCTTAAGACTGCTCCAACCGCAAATCCACTCACATCACATCTCACTTGAAATGTTTTACTAAAGTCTAGCAAAACCAGAACTGACTGTTCATTTGTCTTCTCCTTCAATAACTTAAAACTTTTCTCTGCTTCCTCTGTCCAATGAAAATATTTATGTCTTTTCTTGACCGTGTCCATCATTGATGCAAAAATTTCACTAAAATTTCTAATGAACTTCCTATAAAAACTGGCTAGTCCATGGAAGTTTCTGACTTCAAAGATATTCCTCGATGATGGCCATTCTTTGATTGCTTTTACCTTCTCAAGATCCATCTTCAACTCATTCGAAGAGATCACAAAACCTAAATAAACAAGCTCTTTCTTCATGAAAGACGACTTCTTTAGATTTATCAGCAACCTCTCTTGATGCAACCTCCTCATCACTAGAGTTGGGTGTCTCAAATGTTCTTCCTCAGTCTTACTGAAGATCAAGATACACAATTACAAACTTTCCAATGAAATCTTTCAAGACTTCGTTCATCAATCTCATGAAAGTACTTGGTGCATTTGTCAAACCAAACGGCATGACAAGCCATTCATACAACCCTTCATTCATCTTGAATGTTGTTTCCATTCATCACCTTCCCTCATTCTAATATGATGATATCCGCCTTTCAAATCAATTTTTGAAAAAAGCTTTGCTCCACTCAAGCAATCCATCAAGTCATCCATCCTCGGTAAAGGAAATCTATACTTGATGGTGATTTTTTTTATAGCCCTCGAGTCTGTACACATTCTCCATCCATCATCCTTCTTTGGACTTAACACTGTTGGTACAACGCATGGACTCAAGATTTCTCTAATCAACCCTTTGTTCATCAAGTCTTGGACTTGCTTATTGACTTCTTCATTCTCCTGCAACGTCAATCTGTATGCTACTTTGTTTGGAAAACTCGCTCCTGGTATAAGATCAATGTGATGCCTTATACTCCTGATGGGCGACAATGAACAAGGTAAATCATCCACCACTATATCATCAAATTCCTCTAGCATTTCCTAAATTTCCTTTGGTAGATCATGTATTGAATTACTGGTCAAAATGACTCTAGGTTTTCTCACCACAACAAACTGCATGTCTTCTTCCTTCTTGACTTCATCCAGAAGTTCCTTCCCACTCATGAGAAGTGTAGTGTTGCTTGCTTCTTCTTTCGCCTTCTTGTCTTCAATCGACAACAACATATGTGTCCTACCATTTTTTTCCAAGGTATAGGTGTTCTTTCTCCCATCATAAACAACATTTCTGTCATATTTCCATGGTCTCCCCAACAAAAGATGACATATGTCCATGAGAATAACATCACATAAGATCTCATCTCTATATCCCCCTATCTTAAATTCAACTAAACATTGTTTAGTGACTGTTACCTGATGTCCCTTTTGCAACCACGAGAGTTTATATGGGCTTGGATGTGCAACTGTCTCCAATTCCAACTTCTCCACCATTTCATTGGATACTAGATTATCTGTGCTTCCACTGTCCACTATCACTTTGCATACCCTATCCTTGGTCTTGCAAGCAGTTCTGAGCAAATTGTTTCTCTAGACTAGATTCTCTACCTCCTTCTTTGGTTTCAAGAGAATTTTCCTCATCATTAAAGATCTTCTGCCTTCTGCATCTTCTGCCTCAACATTTTGCCTCTGTGCTTCTGAAATGTGAGCTTCTCCTCCTCCATCTCTTTTTCTACTAGGACATTCAAAATATTTGTGTCCAATCTTTCCACAGACAAAACACTTTATTTCGCCTCCTCTGCCTCTACCTCTTCCTCTTGCTCGTGGAGAAGTGTTCTTATCGACATATTGTCTTCCCTGTGAACTTCCTCCTCTTTCTCGGTGATTATGAGGCTTCTTTTCTTCATCCTTGGGCTTCTGTACTCTTTCTTGGGAAATTGATTTGCCTTTTCTCTGACTTCTACCTCTGCCCCTTTGACCTTGCTTTTGGGCCAAATTTTCTTCTACCTTTAGAGCATTTTGATAAGCATCTTCCACATTTCTGATTGTCACCATGCTCATCTCATCCTGAATGTCATATCACAGACCATTCATGTATCTGGTGACCTTTTCATCATCACTCTCACGATGACCTGCTCTAATGTTCAGTCGATAAAACTCTTTAGTGTATTCCCTCACTGTCATCCCCTTCTGTCTCAAAATCTGCATTCTTTGAAACATATTAATTTGGTAATCTCTGGGTATGAATTTGGCTTTCATCTTTGTGACCATCTTATCCCAGATTTTGATTCTTTGCTTTCCTTTGCAATGCCTATTAGCCTACAGTTCATCCCACCACAGTGCTGCATGCCCTTTCAGTCTATGACAACATGTTTAACTTTCTTATCTTCTTTGATATCTTCATAATCAAAGTACTTATCTAGAGCGCTAAACCAATCTAGCAGCTCCTCAACGTCTAAGTTGCCTTCATACATCAGGATATCCATTTTTTATCTGGCCTCTATTCTTGCAACAACTCTGAATAGAATTTCTTCCGCAGCATCTTCGACTACAACTTCCTCTTCGTCGAGTCTTGCTTCATTCTCATTCTCGGATTCACTGACATCTCTAGCATCAACTGTCCATTTCTGTGTTGTCTCCATAGCATCTAATAGAGCATGAAGTTCTCTCATTTCCCTCTCCATAACTGGATCGGACAATGGTATTTCCTAACGCCTCTTGGCGGCATTGTGTCCAATCTGCTCCTTGCTACATAAATTCAAAATCTGTGCTCTGATACCACCTGATGCAGGACCCCTACCTCAACAGGCTTTGCTTGACCTCCCGGTCTAAGGATCGTTCTTAATCTCCCTTGAGCCGAAATGACTCTTCAATTCCCAGCTAGAATCTTCACACTTGTAACCATAGGTCCTTCTTAGGAGTTATGCCTATGCGAACAAGCACTAGGTGCAAACACTTACCCACGTGACCAACCGATGTGACCGCAACTTTTTCTCGAAAAGGGCACGTCGAGTTTCATGACTTTGCAATTCCTGTTGTTGAGTTCCTCGACTCCTTCATATCCCGAAACCCAGAAATGGGCTAATGGACTTCTAGCTCCTCCCTTAAGTCCTTTTGACGTGACACTCTACCACACCTGGGGCCCAACCTCCAAGCACATTGGAATTTAGCGACTCAGGAGTTCACGATACACGGCTCCTCCTTTTCCCCATGGTTCAAACTCACAACTTCTTTGCTGTGGATCATTGGTCCAGATCCTTCCACGATCTAACGGTCCATATCCTGTCAGGATTCCATGAATCTTGCCTTCTCATCAAAACTTTCTCCACACCCCTGAATTCCGAAATGAGACAAGCACGATATCAACGACTCTTGTTGATCCAAATCTAATGGATATTCTCCCTCCCGAGCTTCTGAATTCTTAAGGAATCTCTTCTTAACCCTTCTACCAATCTGCGAGATCCAACGATCCAAGGAAAACCGATAGTTCTCTCTCTGAGAAACTTCAACTGTCCGTTCAATTTCTTGATAACTCCTGGCCAAATATCTTGGCATCTTTTCTCCTAAGCTTGATTCTACGAGGTGACTTCAAAACCCGTCCTACCTTCAAAATCTTCAAAGTCTCTATCCCTCATAAGCTTGGTTCTTGTGCAAACTCAAGGATTCCAAGGGATTCTTGCACGCACTCTTTGCAGCTTTCACGATAATCACTGATTATCTGATGTATTCCTCTTCTATGCACTCCTTACAACAAAAATCCTTCCACCACTCACTTGGTTTGGAAAAGTCTAAGACTTAAACCGGCCTGTGCACACCTTGCACGACTCTGTGCTATACCTACACTTCTACTAATATGAGAACAATGATGAGATTTTCTGAGATGAAACTCAGAGTCTTGTCAACACACTCCTTGCGGACTTTCTCTGCACTCCTTGCAGGAACTTCTCAAGACGAGAAACAATTGAAACTCATACTCTCCCTCTCACTAACCTCATACATTCAACATGAAATCACAGATACATAAAGCATTGAAACAAATGCATAATAGAGCATATAAGCAAACTGTAAACATACCATTAAGAGATGCAAAAAGTAATCACCACAACACCATGAAACTGAATTAAATCCTTCTCATATTAATTCCACTACTTTTGTACATGGGTTCTGTTGTCACTCAGAACTGAAATGGGTTGCAACAAATCAATCCCGAGGCAACCTCAAACCACTTTGGATTAGAAGTTGCCCTCTTCCAACCCGAGAGGGATCTCTCGAAAAATGTCACAATATGATTTTGAATAAGCGTGAAAAAGGTGGGCAGATTTATGGGTAAATGATGGTTTTGGATTTTCAGAGTTTGGGGGGTTAAACCAGGGAAATGGTCCATTGGGCATGGAGTCAAATGAAAACTGAAGAAAGGAGACAATAGCAGAGATCAAATAACTTGCGGAGAGTGAGGCAAAGTAAGTCTATCTTTCAGCGCTTTGATTGTCATGATGCGGTAGCGGAAAGAAAAAGGAAAGGTTGATGTAGCAGAGAACATATGCAGAATTCCAGAAGTGTAGGCTGGTCTTACACCCGATGATAGCTGGTGCAGAGGAAAGACATCAAACAATTATAGAAAACCATAATCCATTCGTTATAGTAGTGGTCGTACTAAAGTATAACGAAGCCCATCAGTTAAATACAAAAAGAAAACGAAATGTAATTTAGTCGTGATGGATTAAAGAAGACATAAACAATATGGTAAATACAATATCAACTACGAGTAAGGAACACATAAATGAAGTCCAAATAGATTTAACACAGCTGAAAGAAAAGAAGAACATGCTGAAAGAAATCGACTGTGATGAATCTCACAGTCACAAGGAAAAAATCATCTTTATTACTCCAATCTGGTTTACAAAATAACTCGGCAAGTACAATGAACCCTCTTGACAGAGGTTTTCCCCCAGCATTGCACTCATGCGCCCCCCTCCCATTTGTTACATCCATCCCTCTGTTTTAAAAGAAAAATAAAAAAATAAATCTCTTTGTGTTCCAGGGAATGTGAAACCGTTTGTCTTCTAAGACTCTGCGGCTGCTAGATGCTCCGTTGAACCGTTATCAATCTTTTGACAAGTGGGGTGTTCTCTTAGTATTATCCATGCGTTTGATTCTATTTATGACAATATCCTAAAAACAATATATGATCTCTTTGCAAGAAAGCCGGGATAGTTGAAGTCAAATTCCTTGAAATCCATGATCTGGAGTCGTCTTGCTAATTACTCTACCACCTATAAGTTTTGACTGCCATCTCATCACCAAACACCTCCAAAATATGTTGAGCTGCTTTCTCTTATAAAGATTTTATCCACCTTCAACCTGGCACTTTCTCAGTGCAAGATGTATCAATTGAAGGCTCGACTGCTGCCTAAAATATGGAAATAATCTTCAATCTGCTGATCTTTCTCTGGAAAACTGGAATTGGCTTGCCAAATGTTGGAACTGTTGCCTAATGTTTTATGATGTACACAAGAGCTAGAAAACGGCTCCATCGGGCTTCCTGCAGAGTGGCCAACCAGGGCCTTTGAAACCGCGTTTGAAGACAGGAAGCTGCTGAATCCCCAGCTGCTGGTCCAATATTTCACTAATATGATCACGTCGGGTATTGGATACTAAGGAAAGTGCATCTGCAGGCATCATATTTATATAAATCCTCGGATCATTTACCATGAGACTGTGCATATATGAAGACTCCTTCATGAGTCCAGCCATTTCTGATAGTTGATCAAAAGAATCAAAATAATTGGAGCTGCTACCACATTGAATCTGATGAAGATGATTTCCCGTTAAACCAGCCTTAAGTTCCATCGGTATGGAGAAGCAGGACACATCATGAAACTTTGCAGAAATGCTCGATTCACTTTCAAAGGATCTCGTCTCCTGATTGTTCTCTTTAGTTGTGTTGCAAAGGGACTCCGACAGTGAAAGCAACGATGGAGAGCCCACTAGATCAATATATGCGTTTCCGCTCATCATCCCTATGGAACTCCTCTTCCCGAGGATTCAACTGCATTAAGAGATTTTATTGTTCCCTCAATTATTGAAAAAGTTGATTGGGACTCAGTTTCCCTTACAACTGTTCTTCCACGAATTGTTTTTCTTCTTCATAACTTTTGAAATTTTGGACTCTGAACAGTTTGAATGAACTTCGACTGATTTGGGCAAATTCTTGGCTGCCTCACAATATAGATCTCATCCCCTTTGCTGTTGTACGCATCCTGATTCCGATGCCACGTCCACAGGGCATATGTTTCATTCTTCACCTCAAAAATTCCATGCCCAAAGCTACTCTCTCTGTATGCACTAAAGTGAGGCTGCCTATCCCAACAACACATTATAGCTGCTGGACCAGATGTAAAATTGTAGGCACAGAATCCACCCATATATCTGTCCGAAGTAGAAGCTGGATCAGGGCAGTTACTAGGTTCATCAGCATGAGGTATTGCCATCTTTTCTCTGTTACCACCATCTCCCACTGTAATGTAAACATGAGCACATGGGTCCATTGTGTAGTCAAAGACTCGGTTCGATCTCTCATATGCATGGACATGGCCATTGAATACAACATCAACACCATATCTATACAACAACTCCTCCATTTCTTGTTTCATGCATTCAGCCTCACGATAATGAGCTTTATAACTGCTGTACCAAGGTGGGTGCCAAGCAGCAACAAGCCAATGAGTCATGCTCCTGTCGGCCTCTGCTAAATCATGCTCCAACCATCTATATTGTTCTCTTGTTTTATTGTAATCTATGTATCCTCCAAGCATGATGAAATGGATGCCTCCAGCATTGAAGGAGTAATAGAATGTACTACTAGATCCACTCTCTTGACTTGGAAATGCAAATCTTGAACTGTAAGATGTAAAGGTCTTATTTCCAATTTGATCTTAGATTTCATGATTGCCCTCAACAACTATTATGGGAACTCGTGAGATCAAGGGTTCCATAAACCTTGGGCAGCACAGTAAATTTTGATATCTGTTACAACAATCACCATCACTGCATGCCCCTGTCACTGGTGCTTCCTTCGCACATTTACCCTGTGTGTTACTTCTACTTTTACACCTCTTAAGGCGTTTTTAATCTTTATACGATCAGCATCAGACAAGGGTCTTGTTACCACATCCTTATTTAAAACTTCTACTATAAATTCAATGACAGGAAACGGTTCAATGAAAGCAGTTGAAGACATATCTATGTTAAGAGACAAGCCCATTTGGGTTGGCCTGATGTTTTGGTAAAACCTGCGCCAGGTTTCCAAACCCTCTCCAAGCGGTTGCCTTCTACCCAAGGCAGGAGAGTAAAAGGACCTTCCGACAGGGCAATACCTCTGAATTGACAATTTCCTGAGTACAATATCAAGCACCTGGAGAGCTTCCTGAGGAGCATCCGCTTGCCTACCAGCTAAAAATTGCCCTAAATGGTGTAAATCTGCTCACGCTGCAAACTTGAAAAAACCTTGAATTGTCTTTTCTTCGATACTCTTTCTTTGCCACTGTTCACATTCATGATAAAAGCCATGTTCCATCGGCACTGTAAGTCATTGTAGTACACCAATGCCCAGGGGCATCATAATTTACTTTAGATCCCCAATAGATCATAGAGCTAAGCTTTGATCTTTCCATCAATAGCCGTAGAGAAAATGAACTGGACATTTTCCTTATGACGAGGGTAGATCAAATATACAGGTGCTTCATGACCTTCAAATGTGTATTGCTTGGTGCCAGTTACAACATCCCACACCTTGATAGCTTTATCATCTCCACAAGTGATAACACAGAGCTGCTTGTTATTCGGGTGAGAAAAAGCAATATCGTTCACACCATGAATATGGACATCAATCTCTAGATGTTGCCTCAACTGGCCAACATCAGTATATGAATATAAGTGGACAATATGCTTGGAAAATGTAGCTCTAAGCAATGTCCCATCTGGGCTCCAAATACATTGATTTACAGAGAGACCTAGATCTTTGACAAGTGCTGCCTGCAGTGGCATTGAGCTCGCTGAGATATCCCATACACTAAAGGCTCTGAGAGTCAATCTTTCCCGTGAACCCACATCCCAAATTCCAATATCACCAACATTCGTTCCAACTAGCAGTATTGTTGGCTGCAGTGGGTGAAAATCCATGCTCATAACATTTGAACCCTGGTTAAAGGTTCTCGAAATGATTTTAGGAATTTCTTGCAGGTACATGCTAGGAGGATGAATACGAGGCGAGTAGGACACCTTGGGCAACACAGTCAATTTTGATATCTGTTACAACATCGACTCCCTCTAGGGATGGTACTTTCTCGTAAAGTGCCAAGAACAGTAGACCAGGTGCCTTCATCCATTGGGCGACCTTACGCGAAAGCTGTAATTCTAAGTTCTCCTACCAGTGAAATCACCACCAGAAACTTTTAATGGAGTTGCCAGAGCATGTGCAACCAATATTTGCCTATGACTGACTGCTCAACTAGGCCATAGGACTATAACAATGTCGTTCTCCCAGGGATAGATATCAACTTTGAAATCCCTGACAACGACGCCAAAATGTTGTCACTCAGAACTGAAATGGGTTGCAGCAAATCAATCCCGAGGCAACCTTGAACCACTTTGGATTAGAAGCTGCCCTCTTCCTACCCGAGAGGGATCTCTCGAAAAATGTCACAATATGATTTTGAATAAGCGTGAAAAAGGTGGGCAGATTTATGGGTAAATGATGGTCTTGGATTTTCAGAGTTTGGGGGGTTAAACCGGGGAAATGGTCCATTGGGCATGGAGTCAAATGAAAACTAAAGAAAGGAGACAATAGTAGAGATCAAATAACTTGCAGAAAGTGAGGCAAAGTAAGTCTATCTTTCAGCGCTTTGATTGTCATGATGCGGTAGCGGAAAGAAAAAGGAAAAGCTGATGTAGCAGAGAACATATGCAGAATTCCAGACGTGTAGGCTGGTCTTACACCCGCTGATAGCTGGTGCAGAGGAAAGACATCAAACAATTACAGAAAACCATAATCCATTCGTTATAGTAGTGGTCGTACTAACGTATAACGAAGCCTATCAGTTAGAAGAAAACGAAATGTAATGCAGTCGTGATGGATTAAAGAAGACATAAACAATATGGTAAATACAATATCAACTGCGAGTAAGGAACACATAAATGAAGTCCAAACAGATTTAACACAGCTGAAAGAAAAGAAGAACATGCTGAAAGAAATCGACCGTGATGAATCTCACAGTCACAAGGAAAAAATCATCTTTATTACTCCAATCTGGTTTACAAAATAACTTGGCAAGTACAATGAACCCTCTTGACAGAGGTTTTCCCCTAGCGTTGCACTCATGCACCCCCCTCCCATTTGTTACATCCATCCCTCTGTTTTAAAAGAAAAATAAAAAATTAAATCTCTTTGAGTTCCAGGGAATGTGAAACCGTTTGTCTTCGGTTATCAATATTTTAACAAGTGGGGTGTTCTCTTAGTATTATCCATGCGTTTGATTCTGTTTATGACAATATCCTAAAAACAATATATGATCTCTTTGCAAGAAAGCCTTGATAGTTGAAGTCGAATTCCTTGAAATCCATGATCTGGAGTCGTCTTGCTAATTACTCTGCCACCTATAAGTTTTGACTGCCATCTCATCACCAAACACCTCCAAAATATGTTGAGCTGCTTTCTCTTATAAATATTTTATCCACCTTCAACCTGGCACTTTCTCAGTGCAAGCTGTATCAATTGAAGGCTCGACTGCTGCCTAAAATATGGAAATAATCTTCAATCTGCTGATCTTTCTCTGGAAAACTGGAATTGGCTTGCCAAATGTTGGAACTGTTGCCTGATGTTTTATGATGTACACAAGAGCTAGAAAATTTCTCCATCGGGCTTCCTGCAGAGTGGCCAACCAGGGCCTTCGAAACCGCGTTTGAAGACATGAAGCTGCTAAATCCCCAGCTGCTGGTCCAGTATTGCACTAATCTGATCGTGTCGGGTATTGGATACTGAAGAAAGTGCATCTGCAGGCATCATATTTATATAAATCCTCGGATCATTTACCATGAGACTGTGCATATATGAAGACTCCTTCATGAGTCCAGCCATTTCTGATAGTTGATCAGAAGAATCACAATAATTGGAGCTGCTACCACATTGAATCTGATGAAGACGATGTCCTGTTAAACCAGCCTTAAGTTCCATCGGTATGGAGAAGCGGGACACATCA
Organism: Picea engelmannii; assembly: GCA_009831015.1. Taxonomy (NCBI): domain Eukaryota; kingdom Viridiplantae; phylum Streptophyta; class Pinopsida; order Pinales; family Pinaceae; genus Picea; species Picea engelmannii. The sequence goes on along the minus strand of ML796256.1, from coordinate 56,872 downwards.
TGAAACTTTGCAGAAATGGCCGATTCGCTTTCAGAGGATCTTGTCTCCTGATTGTTCTCTTTAGTTGTGTTGCAAAGGGACTCCGACAGTGAAAGCAACGATGGAGAGCCCACTAGATCAATATATGCGTTTCTGCTCATCGGCCCTATGGAACTCCTCTTCCCGAGAATTCAACTGCATTAAGAGATTCTATTGTTCCCTCAATGATTGAAAAAGTTGATTGGGACTCAGTTGCCCTTACAACTGTTCTTTCCACGAATTGTTTTTCTTCTTCATAACTTTTGAAATTTTGGACTCTGAACAGTTTGAATGAACTTCGGCTAATTTGGGCAAATTCTTGGCTGCCTCACAATATAGATCTCATCCCCTTTGCTGCTGTACGCATCCTGATTCCGATGCCACGTCCACAGGGCATATGTTTCATTCTTCACCTCAAAAATTCCATGCCCAAAGCTGCTCTCTCTGTATGCACTAAAGTCAGGCTGCCTATCCCAACAACACATTCTAGCTGCTGGACCAGATGTAAAATTGTAGGCACAGAATCCACCCATATATCTTTCTGGAGTAGAAGCTAGATTAGGGCAGTTACCAGGTTCATCAGCATGAGGTATTGCCATCTTTTCTCTGTTACCACCATCTCCCACTGTAATGTAAACATGAGCACATGGGTCCATTGTGTAGTCAAAGACTCAGTTCGATCTCTCATATGCATGGACATGGCCATTGAATACAACATCAACACCATATCTGTACAACAACTCCTCCATTTCCTTTTTCATGTATTTAGCCTCACAATAATGAGCTTTATAACTGCTTTACCAAGGTGGGTGCCAAGCAACAACAAGCCAAGGAGTCATGCTCCTGTCGACCTCTGCTAAATCATGCTCCAACCATCTATATTGTTCTCCTGTTTTATTGTAATCTATGTATCCTCCAAGCATGATGAAATGGATGCCTCCAACATTGAAGGAGTAATAGAATGTACTACTGGATCCACTCTCTTGACTTGGAAATGGAAATCTTGAACTGCAAGATGTAAATGTCTTATTTCCAACTTGATCTTCGATTTCATGATTGCCCTCAACAACCATTATGGGAACTCGTGAGATCAAGGGTTCCATAAATCTTGGGCAGCACAGTAAATTTTTATATCTGTTACAACAATAACCATCACTGCATGTCCCTGTCATTGGTGCTTCCTTTGCACATTTACCCTGTGTGTTACTTCTACTTTTACACCTCTTAAGGCGTTTTTAATCTTTATACGATCAACATCAGACAAGGGTCTTGTTACCACATCCTTATTTAAAACTTCTGCTATAAATTCAATGACAGGCAACGGTTCAATGAAAGCAGTTGAAGACATATCTATGTTAAGAGACAATCCCATTTGGGTTGGCCTGATGTTTTGGTAAAACCCGCGCCAGGTTTCCAAACCCTCTCCAAGTGGTTGCCTTCTACCCAAGGCAGGAGAGTAAAAGGACCTTCCGACAGGGCAATACCTCTGAATTGACAATTTCCCGAGTACAATATCAAGCACCTAGAGAGCTTCCTGAGGAGCATCCGCTTGCCTACCAGCTAAAAACTGCCCTAAATGGTGTAAATCTGTTCGCGCTGCAAACTTGAAAAAACCTTGAATTGTCTTTTCTTCGATACTCTTTCTTTGCAACTGTTCACATTCATGATAAAATCCGTGTTCCATCGGCACTGTAAGTCATTGTAGTACACCAATGCCCAGGAGCATCATAATTTACTTTAGATCCCCAATAGATCATAGAGCTAAGCTTTGATCTTTCCATCAATAGCTGTAGAGAAAATGAACTGGACATTTTCCTTATGATGAGGGCATACCGAATATACAGGTGCTTCATGACCTTCAAATGTGTATTGCTTGGTGCCAGTTACAACATCCCACACCTTGATAGCTTTATCATCTCCACAAGTGATAACACAGAGCTGCTTGTTATTCGCGTGAGAAAAAACAATATCGTTCACACCACCAATATGGACATCAATCTCTAGATGTTGCCTCAACTCGCCAACATCAGTATATGAATATAAGTGGACAATATGCTTGGAAAATGCAGCTCTAAGCAATGTCCCATATGGGCTCCAAATACATTGATTTACAGAGAGACCTAGATCTTTGACAAGTGTTGCCTGCAGTGGCATTGAGCCCGCTGAGATATCCCATACACTAAAGGCTCTGAGAGCCAATCTTTCCCGTGAACCCACATCCCAAATTCCAATATCACCAACATTCGTTCCAACTAGCAGTGTTGTTGGCTGCAATGGGTGAAAATCCATGCTCATAACATTTGAACCCTGGTTAAAGGTTCTTGAAACGATTTTAGGAATTTCTTGCAGGTACATGCTAGGAGGATGAATTGGAGCTGGGTAGGACACCTTGGGCAACTTAGTCAATTTTGATATCTGTTACAACATCGGCTCCCTCTAGAGATGGTACTTTCTCGTAAAGTGCCAAGAACAGTAGACCAGGTGCCTTCATCCGTTGGGAGACCTTACGCAAAAGATGTAATTCTGAGTTCTCCTACCAGTGAAATCACCACCAAAAAATTTTAATGGAGTCGCCAGAGCATGTGCAACCAATATTTGCCTATGATTGACTGCTCAACCAAGCCATAGAACTATAACAGTGCCGTTCTCCCAGGGATAGATATCAACTTCGAAATCCCCAGAAACGACGCCAAAATGTTGTCACTCAGAACTGAAATGGGTTGCAGCAAATCAATCCCGAGGCAACCTCGAACCACTTTGGATTAGAAGCCGCCCTCTTCCAACCCGAGAGGGATCTCTCAAAAAATGTCACAATATGATTTTGAATAAGCGTGAAAAAGGTGGGCAGATTTATGGGTAAATGATGGTCTTGGATTTTCAGAGTTTGGGGGGTTAAACCAGGGAAATGGTCCATTGGGCATGGAGTCAAATAAAAACTAAAGAAAGGAGACAATAGCAGAGATCAAATAACTTGCGGAAAGTGAGGCAAAGTAAGTCTATCTTTCAGCGCTTTGATTGTCATGATGTGGTAGCGGAAAGAAAAAGGAAAGGCTGATGTAGCAGAGAACATATGCAGAATTCTAGAAGTGTAGGCTGGTCTTACACCCGCTGATAGCTGGTGCAGAGGAAAGACATCAAACAATTACAGAAAACCATAATCCATTCGTTATAGTAGTGGTCGTACTAAAGTATAATGAAGCCCATCAGTTAGAAGAAAACGAAATGTAATGCAGTCGTGATGGATTAAAGAAGACATAAACAATATGGTAAATACAATATCAACTGCGAGTAAGGAACACATAAATGAAGTCCAAACAGATTTAACACAGCTGAAAGAAAAGAAGAACATGCTGAAAGAAATCGACCGTGATGAATCTCACAGTCACAAGGAAAAAATCATCTTTATTACTCCAATCTGGTTTACAAAATAACTCGGAAAGTATAATGAACCCTCTTGACAGAGGTTTTCCCCCAGTGTTGCACTCATGCACCCCCCTCCCATTTGTTACATCCATCCCTCTGTTTTACAAGAAAAATAAAAAATTAAATCTCTTTGAGTTCCAGGGAATGTGAAACCGTTTGTCTTCTAAGACTCTGCGGCTACCAGATGCTCCGTTGAACCGTTATCAATATTTTGACAAGTGGGGTGTTCTCTTAGTATTATCCACGCGTTTGATTCTGTTTATGACAATATCCTAAAAACAATATATGATCTCTTTGCAAGAAAGCTGGGATAGTTGAAGTCGAATTCCTTGAAATCCATGATCTGGAGTCGTCTTGCTAATTACTCTGCCACCTATAAGTTTTGACTGCCATCTCATCACCAAACACCTCCAAATATGTTAAGCTGCTTTCTCTTATAAAGATTTTATCCACCTTCAACCTGACACTTTCTCAGTGCAAGCTGTATCAATTGAAGGCTCGACTGCTGCCTAATATATGGAAATAATCTTCAATCTGCTGATCTTTCTCTGGAAAACTGGAATTGGCTTGCCAAATGTTGGAACTATTGCCTGATGTTTTATGATGTACACATGAGCTAGAAAACGGCTCCATCAGGCTTCCTGTAGAGTGGCCAACCAGGGCCTTCGAAACCGCGTTTGAAGACATGAAGCTGCTAAATCCCCAGCTGCTGGTCCAGTATTGCACTAATCTGATCGTGTCGGGTATTGGATACTGAAGAAAGTGCATCTGYAGGCATCATATTTATATAAATCCTCGGATCATTTACCATGAGACTGTGCATATATGAAGACTCCTTCATGAGTCCAGCCATTTCTGATAGTTGATCAGAAGAATCACAATAATTGGAGCTGCTACCACATTGAATCTGATGAAGACGATGTCCTGTTAAACCAGCCTTAAGTTCCATCGGTATGGAGAAGCGGGACACATCATGAAACTTTGCAGAAATGGCCGATTCGCTTTCAGAGGATCTTGTCTCCTGATTGTTCTCTTTAGTTGTGTTGCAAAGGGACTCCGACAGTGAAAGCAACGATGGAGAGCCCACTAGATCAATATATGCGTTTCTGCTCATCGGCCCTATGGAACTCCTCTTCCCGAGAATTCAACTGCATTAAGAGATTCTATTGTTCCCTCAATGATTGAAAAAGTTGATTGGGACTCAGTTGCCCTTACAACTGTTCTTTCCACGAATTGTTTTTCTTCTTCATAACTTTTGAAATTTTGGACTCTGAACAGTTTGAATGAACTTCGGCTAATTTGGGCAAATTCTTGGCTGCCTCACAATATAGATCTCATCCCCTTTGCTGCTGTACGCATCCTGATTCCGATGCCACGTCCACAGGGCATATGTTTCATTCTTCACCTCAAAAATTCCATGCCCAAAGCTGCTCTCTCTGTATGCACTAAAGTCAGGCTGCCTATCCCAACAACACATTCTAGCTGCTGGACCAGATGTAAAATTGTAGGCACAGAATCCACCCATATATCTTTCTGGAGTAGAAGCTAGATTAGGGCAGTTACCAGGTTCATCAGCATGAGGTATTGCCATCTTTTCTCTGTTACCACCATCTCCCACTGTAATGTAAACATGAGCACATGGGTCCATTGTGTAGTCAAAGACTCAGTTCGATCTCTCATATGCATGGACATGGCCATTGAATACAACATCAACACCATATCTGTACAACAACTCCTCCATTTCCTTTTTCATGTATTTAGCCTCACAATAATGAGCTTTATAACTGCTTTACCAAGGTGGGTGCCAAGCAACAACAAGCCAAGGAGTCATGCTCCTGTCGACCTCTGCTAAATCATGCTCCAACCATCTATATTGTTCTCCTGTTTTATTGTAATCTATGTATCCTCCAAGCATGATGAAATGGATGCCTCCAACATTGAAGGAGTAATAGAATGTACTACTGGATCCACTCTCTTGACTTGGAAATGGAAATCTTGAACTGCAAGATGTAAATGTCTTATTTCCAACTTGATCTTCGATTTCATGATTGCCCTCAACAACCATTATGGGAACTCGTGAGATCAAGGGTTCCATAAATCTTGGGCAGCACAGTAAATTTTTATATCTGTTACAACAATAACCATCACTGCATGTCCCTGTCATTGGTGCTTCCTTTGCACATTTACCCTGTGTGTTACTTCTACTTTTACACCTCTTAAGGCGTTTTTAATCTTTATACGATCAACATCAGACAAGGGTCTTGTTACCACATCCTTATTTAAAACTTCTGCTATAAATTCAATGACAGGCAACGGTTCAATGAAAGCAGTTGAAGACATATCTATGTTAAGAGACAATCCCATTTGGGTTGGCCTGATGTTTTGGTAAAACCCGCGCCAGGTTTCCAAACCCTCTCCAAGTGGTTGCCTTCTACCCAAGGCAGGAGAGTAAAAGGACCTTCCGACAGGGCAATACCTCTGAATTGACAATTTCCCGAGTACAATATCAAGCACCTAGAGAGCTTCCTGAGGAGCATCCGCTTGCCTACCAGCTAAAAACTGCCCTAAATGGTGTAAATCTGCTTGCACTGCAAACTTGAAAAAACATTGAATTGTCTTTTCTTCGATACTCTTTCTTTGCAACTGTTCACATTCATGATAAAAGCCGCGTTCCATCGGCACTGTAAGTCATTGTAGTACACCATTGCCCAGGGGCATCATAATTTACTTTAGATCCCAATAGATCATAGAGCTAAGCTTTGATCTTTCCATCAATAGCCGTAGAGAAAATGAACTGGACATTTTCCTTATGATGAGGGCAGACCGAATATATAGGTGCTTCATGACCTTCAAATGTGTATTGCTTGGTGCCAGTTACAACATCCCACACCTTGATAGCTTTATCATCTCCACAAATGATAACACATAGTTGCTTATTATTCGTGTGAGAAAAAGCAATATCATTCACACCACCAATATGGACATCAATCTCTAGATGTTGCCTCTGAGAGCCAATCTTTTCCGTGAACCCACATCCCAAATTCCAATATCACCAACATTCATTCCAACTAGCAGTATTGTTGGCTATAGTGGGTGAAAATCCATGCTCATAACATTTGAACCCTGGTTAAAGGTTCTTGAAATGATTTTAGGAATTTCTTGCAGGTACATGCTAGGAGGATGAATTGGAGTCGGGTAGGACACCTTGGGCAGCGCAGTCAATTTTGATATCTGTTACAACAGGTTCAATAGCAACAACTATCTGCTTATACAACTTTCTGTTATGTTCTCCTATTCTCTTGCTCTACATCTCTCTAACTCTTACAATGGGAATTATAATACAATACAATACATGCGAGGGAGCTTTCTAGAGTTTTCCCTCCTACACTCTAAGCTATCTAATTAAAATTAAATCCTACATTTACTTTACATTTAATACAATAAATGCCTCCAACCGACAGATGAGAGCTATGCTCAAGATCTGCGTTACAATCCCAAAAACATTTAAGGGCAATTACGTCCCTCCAACTATTACATTAATGTTTCATCTTTTCAAATTCAAAATGCCTTCAAAAATGTGCGCTGGTGCATATCCAACTGTCCTCCACTTGTGCGTGCTTTCTTTGTCGACGAAGTTCCTGCATCAGTTAACCTATACAATCCTCTAGTTCAGAGATGTATGACTACTTTCTCCTTCCATGCAAAGTAATTGTAAGGTGTAAGAATGAATTCTTTTGGGAAATCCATCTTTCCACTGTCTTCAATCTTTTGTACCTGCAAAAAATTTGGTGTAGATTTTTCTTAGCAGTCCGTTGGCTCTAATACCATGTAAATGTGTTGAACCTGAACTTAATGGATCTAGCTAGAAAATACCACACACATTTGTAGAGAGAAATTGAGAAAGAAGAAGCAAGAGAGAAAGAATGGAAGAGTTCTCATTAACTGTAATGAATAATGAATAATTTACACATGATATAGTCTGTATAACTCAATCAATGTGCATTGGAGGAGAACCAATGCACCCTAGTGGTGGTCTAGAGTGAGTTGGACACACACCAATAGTTACGGGAGTGAACTTCCACCTAGTCTAGTCTCTCAGGCAGTTACGGAGTGAACTGCCACCTAGCTAAGTTAACTAGTCAACCACTCTTAAGTTAACTGACAGAAACAAAGTGTAGTGAGGAGTAGATCAAGGAATCAAGGGTAATGCACCAGTCTAGTGATGAAACCAATGCTAATACACATTAGCATGGTGATGATCTCAATGTTGCATGGTGACAAAACCAATGCTAATGCACATTAGCATGGTGATGATCCCAATGTTGCATGGTGACAAAACTAATGCAAGATCTAGACTCAACTCAACTAGTCAAACTGAAGTGTCAACTGAAGAGAATATTCTCCATGTGGAATATTCTCCCCTAAACTTTAGGAGAATGAATAATGACTAATAAATATAGGAAAAACGTTAGGACCTTAAGAAAAATAAATCCTAGGTGTGTGTGAAGTAACTCCAACACTTAATTCTTTCTTTAAGCATGACATTTTCAACTTCCATATCATCTATTGAAACGTCCAGAGCATCCCCTGTAGCTTTATGAAACTTATAAATTCTAGATGGAGGAAAATTTCAGAGGTCAAGTTCAACACGAGACTTTCCCTTTTTTTTTTTTGAACAAGATCTTTCAAAAATCAACTTTATGGAAGCTCTATCAAATAAATCATTTTGTACAGAAATGGATTCTTCTTTTGAAAATACTTCTTCTTGAATAGAAAGCTCAACTGTAAGCTATTGAGTTTCTTACAATCTTTGGTCATCATAGGGAAATTGGATATTCTCAATATCAACTTCCAAATCCATATCTTCTAGAGCAGCTTCGATTTCAGGTACGTGTTGTTCAACTTCCTACTGAGAATTGGTCCTTTTCCTTTTCACTTAAAATTTGTGTGGTTTTTCCAATTTTCCCTATGGAGGGTTTTTGTCACCTCCATCACCTGAATTATTTGTTCAAGACTTTATTTGTTGTGATGTTTCTGATTGATACTTTTTTTTAGGTGGGCTGCTCTTTTGTGAGACAATGGGAGATTGAGAACCTTTTTCATTCGAAACTTTTCCCTTCTACTTGTATCAGTCTATTGTACACACAATGGTTTCAATATCATCTATTCTTTTATCAACAAACTATATTGGATGATCATGACTATCACCTTCTTGTTCTCCAAAAATGAATGTATTAGTACATGCATTACTAAACCCAACTAATTTCATGTGATCAACAAAGAGATGTTTTGGGTAAAATCCCTCGATTTCCTCAGCGAATTTCAAATTATATTGATCAATATGGACTGTGAATTCATCAATTTTAGAGGTTCCTCTCAATAAGATTTCCCCAAATTTCCATGGTAGTGGAGTGAACTGCCTCTTTCTTTTCTCATGAAAGAAATGTAACCATAACCTATATTTTCTTGCAACCTCAATAGCAAATAATTTTTCTAGAATATAATAAGGTAGAAAAAGAGGTCTTTCACGAGAACAATAAATTCTCACAATATTGTAATTATCCATATTCTCTATAGTCCCATTTTTGTCTAGGAAAGTTGATGCTTTATATGACAATCTAGACGTATTTTCTTCAAAGATAAGTTTATTTCAAACATACATAAATTCATTATATGCTTCATAAAAATAGTAACTAACCTTTTGTCTCCACAAATCCCGGTACCACATAGTCACTGGATTGATTTTACAGTTCACCATTTTCCCAATACTTAGACCTTTGAAAACATGGCAGTAAGTAATAACAAACACCAATTAGGAGGCCATATATAATTTCTTGTCCCTTTTAAAATTTTACAGCTGTGTAGAAATTTATGAAGATTTTTTTTTCCCCAATCGAAAATTGCTTCTTCATGAATTGTAAAATACAAGATATAAAGGGCCAACCGAGGGGTGGTTTCCATGGATTCCTGACCTGTAATTCTGGTGAAGAGCCATGATATCTCTCGACAAGGGTTATTTAGTGAATTAATATGAATTATTGATATATCTTCAAACATTGTTGTAGGATCTTCTAGATATTCCTGTAAGAGCTCCAATCCATTATTCTTCTCCTTTTAAAAGTTCCTTGCTTTGTATCATTTGAACGTAATGGTTGGCTCTGGTAGTTTCAAAATTTTCCTGAAAACTAATGGTGCTAAAGAAATAGGGTATTCACTCTCGAGTTGAATTATTCTTTGGCTCTTGTCGAATTTTCCAGCACACCAGTAGACTACCTCTTTACAGTTGAAAACTTCAGGGACACATCCAACTAGAACAATACCTGATGTCCAAATTTTGTTTTCATTTCTCTATGGCAAAGGAAGTGATGAATAATACCAACAAGATCTTGACCAATGAAAGATTTGGTCTTCTCAACCAAAAAAGTTAAGATATCTCCACAAAACTGTTGTCTTCTGATAGCCATTTTGGTGAAGTTGGCGAACTCTCATAAAGCTCCTTTGGATGTTGATTTCAAAATAAAACTTTTCTTGGTAATATAATTTAAAACCTTTTTTCAATGAAGTAGTTAATATGAAATAAATGGAAATTACCTCGATAAATACTATAGCTAACGACCTTTTTAAAATTAATTAGTAGTTATATTCCTTAGGATTTAACATTAAATTATTCTTGGGATAAGTGACAAAGGAAACACATATATTACGATAGGGAAGCGTGCACAAAAGACAAAGGAAATACCAACCCGCGAACCCACTATGACTCGAAAGTTGTCTAAGTATTGTTTGATGATGGGAGTGGAGAGGATATCCTCAAAATGAACTAAGTGTTATGATCAGTCGGTCATACTTGCACATAATCGAGCATTGAAAAACTTGAAGATCTTCGAACCCGCGGTGAAAAGAAATGTCAAGAGAAAAAGTAGATTACGAAAGATGTGGTTCATTTTAGTAACGATGGAGAAAATAGACTTATGAAAAAGAAAAAGGATCACACCCGTGAGTCCGCTAACCCACGAACCCACCGTAATAAGAGAATAAATTTGAAAAGTGACTAAGTAATGGTGCAATATGTAGGTAGCGGAGAAACAAAAGTGCAATTTGTATGATGCAAAACTTTGATAAAGAGATTTGTGAACCCGCTATGAAACAATAATTTTTCTAAGTAAAGAAAATAATTAAAGGGTACAACTAGGTTATATACATGTGAACAACTGGCTCCAACTGTGGGACGGGTACCCCTAGTGGGTCACTGAGAACCCAAAATGTCAACTATTGGGCATGGACTCTGTGTAGGAAAAGGAAAATAAATGAAAAGAAGTGCAAGAAGAGAAAGAGAAAGACTATGTACAGGTAAGGGGAGAAATGATCAAGCAAAGAAACTTTTAAGAAGTTGGCCATTGACTGGAAACAATTGCACTGTCCCTTTCATGTCTTTGTGTAAGTAGGAGTTATAACCCAAAATATTTTCAATAATGTATGGGCCGATCCACAGTGCTTCAAACTTTGTAAGTAGAGAAGACTTTTCCTTTGCTTTGTTCCATAACAATACCAATTGTCCTTTCTGAAAGTCTTTCATTGTTGTGCTCTGATCAAAATACTTCTTAATGATTTTTTGTCTTTGATTCATTTTCTTTAATGTTTCAATTCATTGTTCCTCCAATTTTATCAACTGGTTGTATCTTCTATGTAAAGGGGAGACTTCTTCTACATCTTCGATGTTCACAACATATGTTAACACATTCAATTCCATATTAATTGGCATCCTTGCTTCGTTTCCATACACCAATGTATATGGGGAAATTTCGATGTTGTCCTTTAGTGTTAATGTGCTTTCCCATAATGCATATGTCAATTTTAAATGCCAATTCTTTTGATTGAGATCAATGGTCTTCTTAAGAATTTGGATCAAAGTCTTATTGGTAGATTCAGCCAAACCATTTCCTTGTGGATAATAGTTTGATGATTGTCCAATTATTCTATCAATTTACCCACAAAATTTAGTAAACTTTGATCCAATGAATATTGATCCATTATATGTAATGTATTTTTCTAGAACCCCAAATCTTGCTAAAATATTTTCTTTAAGAAATCTTATAAGCTCATCAAAATTTGCCTTTTTTAATGCTACTGCTTCCTTCTTTTTTGTGAAATAATCTGTCATTGTGAGGATATATAAATGGTATTTTCTCGATTTTGTATTTATTAGCCCAATCACATCAAGTCCCCATTGAGTGAATGGTTCTTCTATTGATATGTGTTGCAGGGGCATTGCTTCTCTCTTCATTCTTCTTGAAAAGTTTTGAAAATAAATGCATTTTCTTATCATCAAATGTGAATCTTTGAAGATAGTTGGCCAATAATATCCAGCTCTCATTATTCCATGTGCAGTAGCTGTGGGTGCAAAGTGAGCACCACAAATTCCTTCATGAAAATTTTTCATTATTTTCCGAGCCTTTGTTGCATCAACACATCTTAAAAAAATTCCATCAAAATTTCAGTGAAACAAAATTTTGACAAATACTACATATTGATTTGATTTCATTTTCAATGCCCTCCTTTCTCTTAGTGACATGCCATTTAGGAATTGGCCTGATTTTAAATAGAAAATTACATCCTTATACCATTCAAGAGTTGATGTAGATGATTCTGTTGAAATTGATATGGTCCCATTTAATGAATTAGTCCTAGCAATGAGCTTACACAACCCCTATCCTTTGACTTCTTTTAGTGGATTGATCTCAATGTCATACTCCTAAATTTTTGCTAACCAATTTTCCCATTTCCCTTCTCTCAACTGTTGACTGAGAAGCATTTTTACTGGAAAAGTAGGAACATATGCTATGATATGGGATGACCGAATATAAGTTCTGAAGTGAGCCACTGCCTTGACTAATGAAAGGGCTTTCTTATCTATTTATGAATACTTCAATTCATAATCATGAAGATTTTTTCTCATGAAGCTTATTGGTAATTCTTCTCCTTTAAGATTTCTCTGTGTAAGAATGGTCTTGCCCACGAGGAAGAAATAGAAATTACAAGAAGGCAAAGAAGACATGAGATAAATTGAAGATGGAATCATATAAAGGACCGATAACGAGGAGAAAAAGAAAATGACTTGAAAGAATCAGAGAGATTTCAACTACTGTAGAAGAAAAATATCAAATCATGGCTGATAAAGAAGAAGAAAATCAAGACCCTCTTGAGAATCATGAAGAAATAAGACAAACAATTCCATGGATAAGTGTTAGAAATATCCCTTTAAATCTTTACAGTGAACAACATCAATTTCCCACCCTCCCAAAAGGAATATTGCCAATATTTCTAGGAAATGGACCAGTTGATCCAAAGAAACATATGGAAAAAAATTTGAGCCCGTGTGAGATTCATTTGGTTGAGCATGACAATGTAATGGTTCTCCCTGACATATAAAGCTCATGAATGGTATATGTACCTTCCAAAAAATTGAATCTCTACTTTTTATGATTTACAAACTATGTTTCTAACCATGTATGCTCCTCCAAAGGAATATTATACTCTACTCATAGAATTCACCCAAATATTTTTGAAAAAGGGTGAATGGATCCGAGATTTCAATTTTCAATTTTTAAGAACACTTAATAAAATACAAGAAAATCATAAACCAAATGCTCCAGTCATACTCAGATGCTACAAAATGCAATGCCTTCAAATGCAAATTTTTCCATCGGAGCTTCACAAATTGAGGATTTAAATGAAGCAATGAATAAAGCAACATAAATGGAAGAAATTTTGTTGGATACTGATGCAGATCTAGATATCATTCTTGGTAGATTTAAAAGAAAAATATATACACTCAGCATATCATATCAAGGAGCATCATCTTCAAGAAGAGTTGAAGATCAAAGAACATGAAACATCGGAGATCGAGGAGTTGGTGGAGGGATACTCAAAGGAGTAATTCCTAATGTGACAAATGATCCAGAAACGACGTAAGAGACTAAACAAAGAATGGAAATAACACAAATGAACCAAATCATTAGACAACTGCAAAACAAATTGATGAGATCAAGAAGAAATGGGAATTGTGCCCCTAATCGAAGAATTCATATCCAATAACATAGGAGAAATCGTGTTCAAGGACAAAGAATAGGAAATGATGGTACAAATGAAGAGTTCGGACAAAGAGCACCTAGGGTGCAAAATCCAAATGCAGTAGTTTTAGAAGAATTTTTTGAAGATGAAATAACTGGCAATCAAGAAGAAATTCTTGAATCTATACATATGGATGAATGTGAGTCATCCATGTATATATTTGATGAGAATGAACAAAATGATATTTCGCAAGATAATGTTGTGCAAAAAAGAGCACAAGAAAATAAATCCAAAATAAAAGAAAATTTGGAAAAGGGAAAAGAGAAAGAAAACACAAATAAAGAAAAGGAAAAGACAAGACCAAGTGGAACAGAGGAAAATAAGCAGCAGGTGGTTGCAACTCAATTTAAGAATCCTCCACAAATGACATATAATGTAATAGATGATTTGTCAAAATTAAGGATTAATTTGTCATTCATGGAAGTTGTAAAAATCTTACAGCAGAGGAAAAATATCCTTTAAATTTTAGATGATCCAAGTCATAAAATGGAAGTTGCTGCATCAAATTCAAAGAAACAACAAAATAATTCAACATACAAAATGAAAGGTAAAGCCCCACCTTTTTTATATCACGATAGTGAATCATGATGATGTACTTCATAATTGCATGATTGATACTGGATCTACAAACAATATCATGCCTTTATTAGTGATGGAAGCACTTGGGATGGGTTGTACCAAGTACTATGAAACCGAGGAGAGTATGTATGTCAATGATTCAAGAAAAGTCCCAGCATATGGAGAAATCAAATATTTTTATGCTTGGATAATTTTTTCCCAACATATCACAATTGTATTCACAATTACAGTAGGTGATCTTCCTTTGACTTATGATGTATTTCTTAGTATAGATTGGTCTGCATTGATTGGAGGGTACATCATGAATGATGGGAGCTGCATGATGTTACCTGATAAATATGGAACGATGTTGAGGGTTCCAAGGGAACCAAGAAAACCATTCTCTTTTAAGAAAAAGGATAATGAATTGATGCAAGGTTATGTAGATGCTGGTATAGGGAATTATTTCATGTTGGACTCATAATTTCCACATATTCCAAAAAAAAAAGAAAAAAAATATTTTGAAGGCTTCTAGAGAATGTCTTTTGTGTTGGAAGATTGGTTGTTGTCATTGATGTCAACCCTAGTCATTGGTTTTGGACCACAAGATTGATGAAGGTATTTGGACATGAAGGATAGTGCACATGAAGACACAACACCCATGGATGGATAGTATACATCATGTTGTTTCCTATGGTAGGTGGCACGCCATGTGGATCCTCATGGTTGAGGAGAAATGAATTTTTGAAGATGACAAAGTGAATTGAAGAAGGAAGTACATGTTGGCCCTGAAGATAATTAAAGAAAAGAATTACAAAATAAGAAAGTGTTAGGTTGGCCCTAATGTTAAAAGGAAGTGACACAAAGGGTATAAATACATATCATTATACATTCATTTTATACACACAAGTGGAATTTTAGAGAAAATCTGAAGTAAAGAAGGCCGGATTTCAAGGGAGGATGAAGTCTTTTGGTGAGGTGTTCTAAGGTATGTTATTTAGAGGTCATCTTACCATTTTTGATATAAATTTTTTTCTAGAATGATTCAGATGGTGAAATTGATATGGTATTGAGAAGACATATCTAGGTACCTGTGGTAAAAATTTTAGTTCTTTATTCACTATAATTTTGGAGATACACTTTGTGGAAGATAGGGTTTTGACTAGTCCTGAAGCTAGTCATAAACAAGTGTTCCAGGTAAAATAGTCATAACTTCTTCATAGAGAATAAAAATGAAGTGAGACAAAATTAATTGGAAAGAGTACAGGCTGTAGTTTCTTGTGTGCGAGTTTCAGAATATGATGTTAAATATTGAGCGCGGGGCATTCTATACAAGTTTTCTCTCCTGAATAAACTATAATTGAATAAGGTCTACCATTCTCTCTATAACTTATTTTGGGGGAGGATTAAAGGAGTGAAACTTGGAGGAGTTTCAAAGAATAAATTGAGTAATATTATCTACATGATCAGAGTATTCCAAGAATTGAATAATTGTAGAATTTGAAGAAGTCTCAGGAAGCATTATCAGGTTCTATGTGATGGTTAGTTGATGGTGAAGATTTAATGTCAAGTTTTATTATCTCTCATATATTCGTGGGTGGAAGAAAGGGGAAAGGATGGAGAGGTCAACCCTCTCTTGATATTGGAGGATTGTATCGTCCTCTTGGAGGTTTATCCCTTCCTTTATATTTGGAAGTTGTAGCTACCTTTGGAAGCCATTAATTCCCTTGAACAATAACTATTGATTATTTCTCATATATTGTGCATGGTGTATTGTGGTGTATTGGTGTAACTCTTATACTATTGTTCAATGCTCATTGGATATAATTGAATGGTTTAAGTATAAGTTGATTTAAAAAAAAATTGAACTTGATATTGATTCACCCCCCTCTCAGTATCAACAATTGGTATCAGAGCAGGTTGCCTTTAGAACAATTTAACCATTAGAAGGAAAATCCCGATCAGAGATGGATGACCATGAGCACATTTCAAATGGGATTCAAAGATTTGATGGAAGAAATTATGCATACTGGAGTGATAGAGTGAAAAATTACCTAACAACTTTGGGAGTAGACATTTTGTACTTAGTTGTAAATGGCTATGTAATCCCAAATAATGCTCCAACCAATCCAAATGAGAAGAAGCTTATGAGTTGTAATTCAAAATTTAGACATGTTATTCTAGGAGCATTGGAACCAACCATTTCTAGCAAAGTGATGGGATGAAACACTTCTAAATAGGTATGGGACAAACTCAAGAGTATCTACGAAGGTGATCCAAAAGTTAAGTAGGTCAAGCTTCAACAACATAGAGTAGAATTTGAAAATTTGAAGATGAATGAAAAGGAAGATATTGCAACCTATTTTGTTAGAGTTGATGAAGTTGTTAATGCTATCAGAGGATTAGGTGAAGAGCTCGTTGAATCCTTGGTTGTACAAAAAGTGTTGAGATCACTTCTCTTGAAGTATGATGCTAAGGTCTTCGCCATTGAAGAAACTAGGGACTTGACCAAAATTACAATGGATGAATTAGATGGGTCTCTCATCGCATATGAAATGAGAATAGGTATAGAAAGTGACCAGCCAAACAATGAAGAAACCTTTAAATCCATAAAGAAAACAAAATACAAGGATAACGACCTTGATGAAGAAATATAAAATTTCGTAAGAAGGTTCCATAAGGGAAGTGGAAGATACAAAGGTAAGTCTCCTCTCAAATGCTTTAACTGTGGTAGAATATGACATATTGTTTAAAAATGCTACTATAAAAAGAGAAGTCTCAATAATAAAAAGAGCTTCTACTCCAAGGATGATGACATCTCCTCAGATGAGAGTGATGAAGAAGATAATGATGGAGGAGAAGTCCTCTTCATAACCCAAGAAACCTAGGATGATGATCGCAAGAATTGTAAAGAAGAAGAAATAATTTCTGAATAAGATTCAGATGAAGAAACCAACCTTGATTCCTTTTGGGGATACAAAGACAATGCAAAGAGTGAACAAGAAGATGAGAATCTTGAAAGGTTGAAGCATGTTGAAACTAAAAATAGCAAGCTTAGAAGAACAAACATAATACTAAAAGGTGAATTGAGTAGTTGTGAAGAAGAGAATTACAAGCTTGAAAAGACCATTGATAGCTTGAAGGAACAATTAGAAGATTATGAAAAATTGGAAGAAGAATTGGATCACACAAAAGGGGAGCTACTATTGACAATAGACAAGTTGAAGAAGTTCGAAAAAAGCACTAAAAAATTAGATGAGATCCTTAGCAATCAAAGATCTCCAAACGACAAGATAGGACTAGGATACAATGGCAGTTTGAAGACAAAAAAACAAGAGAAGGAAGATGAAAATGATGAAACCAACACTCCAGAACAATTTGAACTACAAGATAGAAGACCATAATTCAGAAGGAATGAGACATCAAGAAGATCCTCTTCCATAAAGTATGAAAGTAATCATTATGAAGGAAACTACAAAAGAATAGATCATGAACCCAGATGGACCACACCACAAAGAAGATCACTTACTCCCAGGTATCAAAATTTCTTTCTTGGACATTGTTATACTTGTGGAAATTTTTGACACAAGGCAATCAATTGTAGAATCAATGAAAGTAATAACTACGCAAGCTACATGAATGGTGAAAATAGTAGACATGGAAATGTTCGTAGACCTGTCAACAGAAATTATAACCCATTTGACCCATTAATGGATCAAAATATTGTATGTTACAAGTGCAATAATATTGGTCACAAAGCATGAGATTGCAAAGAGATGAAGGAAGATAATCGTATGCCAAATGTTTGTATACCAACTACACCATGGAAAAGGAAAGAAATTCCACACAATGAAAATTGTCGAATAACATTGGTCGCTAAAGACTGCAAAGAAGAATATGAATGGTTCATAGACAGTGGGTGCTCATCTCATATGACCGAAGATCAAAGCAAATTTGTCATCTTGAAGAAAAAGGCTGGAAATGTTGCATTTGGAGATGACTCATCTACCAAAATACTTGGAAAAGGAACTGTAAATCTTGGAAGTGAAAATGTAAAAGCAGGAAAATTCCTATTGGTTGAAGATTTGAAGCATAATTGCCTCAGTGTCAACAAAATATGTGATCAAGGATGCACTCTTACGTTTGACTCCCAAAAATGTAAAATCAAATAAAATAACTCAGGAAGATTGGTTGCAATTTCAACAAGAAGACCGAACAACATATACATACTAGACATGAAGAAGAGAGAGAAGACAAAAGCCACACAAAAGGTCCCAAGGAGGAAAAATTCCCAAAGACCAAAAATAAATATGAATTATTATTGAGTGCCACATGTTCAGGGGGAGCAGACCCAAAGAAGAGAGATACCTTTTGCCATTAAACTTAGGGGGAGCAACCCTACCCTTTTCCATTGATGTCAAAGGGGGAGAGAAATTGGGATCATGATGATAGGGGGAGCATGAGGGTTTCCAACAATGACAAAGGAAGATATTGTTGGAAGATTGGTTGTTGTTATTGATGTCAACCCTAGTCATTGGTTTTGGACCACAATATTGATGAAGGTATTTGGACATGAAGGAAAGTGCACATGCACACACAACACCCATGGATGGATAGTATACATCTGTTGGCACAGGGACATATGTAGGGTTCAACGCTACAACAACGCACCAACAAAACCCTAACTAACGACCCTTTCAGAAACACCTGCGAAGTAGATGAAGTCTCACCCGAGGTAGAGGAAGGGGTGCATGCAGGACTCAGGTGTCTGCAACCTTAGCTCGGAAAAAAATATGTGATTATAATACTTAATAGAGAACTTAGCATCATTTCATCATTATTTAACCAATATCTACTTCACAGATAAAACAAAACATCGCAACATTCACCCATATCTAATGTATCTAAGCACTTAGCATAAAGAAATAGATTAGATCTAGCAGATTCGAGCACTAAGCAGGTTCACATAGGTTAGATCTAGCATCCAGGGTCATCATAAGCGCAAAGAATAAATAGATCTATCTATCTATCTATATCAAGCACTTAATAGATAAATAAAGACATAAACACATCAAAACATCACACAGAGCAGAATAACACAATATTTACGTGGTTCACCCCCACCCTGGGGCTACATCCACCAAATCTTCTTCTTTATTAGCTTCTTCAATAGGTTACATGCACAAACCCTCAAAAACCTTACTCCGCATAGGACAGGATATCTGCGCACCTCGCTAGATCCTCCTTCTTTGCGCTACAACACAAAGCCTTCCACGGTCTATCACAATCACTTGCACTTAGCTCTACAAGTCTCTCACAATATGCACAAATCATTTACAATCCATTCTTGCACTTAACACTTAGCTTATTGGCCAAGATATTTACATCACCTAGCTACTTATTTATACTTTAAAAAATAGGCCTAAACATGGGTAAACCCATGGGCCAGCATCCCATTCCCATTACATAATTCCAAAACCCAAAAAGGACCCAAAATGGGGCTGAGATCCCGTGATCTCTGCTTCGTCTTACGCTCCATCTTCGACAGCCTGTCGAAGTCCCCAAAAATAGGTGAAACATGACCAAGAACCCTCAAAACTTGGTCAAGGCCCAACAGGCCCCCACCACTCACCTGTGACTCATCCCGAGTCACTCTGGTCTGACTAGTTCAACTTTGAAAGCCTCGAGCTACTTTGACTTGTTGTTGTGCAATGACCTCTTGTTCAACAAACTCTTGGATGAATGTGTCATTGACAGGTCCTTCTAGGCATTGTTTAGCTGTAGTGACAACCTGCTCTAGCTCTGCTCCTTGGCCTTCTACTTCTGTAAACAATTGGTAAGCCTTTTCTTGTACAGGTTGGAGTTTTCGAGTTATCTCCATAACTCTGCTCTGGATAGTGTGGATCTACTGCTGAGCGGTCCGCTACTCCTGGTATCGCTTCATTCTTTCCACAACTGACATGGGCTTCAATTGTTCCTGTATCTTTTCAGCTTGATACTTCGCCTCTTGGAGTTGCGACTCCAGTGCCTTCAGTTATGGATTTTTCGTGAGTTGCTCGTAGGTCTGGGCACTGTAATCGGTAAGTTGCTTGCATTCCATAGCAAGGGATTTTATTCGCTCAACTACGCTTCGAGCAATTTCTTCTCTTTGATCCCTTACATCTTGTGGGGTCTCGGGAATTGTGTGGAGCTCTAAGTCTGCTATGCATTGCTATAACTGTTGGATGACTTCTACGATATGTTCTACTTGCCGTGGGACTCGGTCCTCTGTATTTATTTCTATGAATGTCACAGAGCGAAGTGCTTTGTTGACCACTTATTTCACTTCAAGTTGCTCCGTGAGAAACTGTTCTTTTCCTTGCTGTAGTTGTTCTTTTTCTTCATCAAACTTCGCTTCACTAGTACATATAACCAAATTTGCGATGGTTTTTCATTGATATTTCCACACTTATCCATCACAATTTCCATGAAAGCCGAGTTTTTTTTTCGTCGAAATAATTTCGTCGCTCTATCGATGATCTAGGTGTGCATGGAAACATCAATGAAATTAGCTCTCCACGTGTCACCACCTCCAAGTTCGGTTAACCCTATGCATCATCGCAATTATGACGAAACCTCGTCGCAAGTACAACAAACAACCGTGGCAATTACGATGAAATTTTGTCTCAATTGCGACGAAAATTTATGACAAGTCAAAAACTTGCGACGCAAATGCTATATGTGTGACGAAAAACCGTGGCAACTTGCGACGAATACCCGTGGCAATAGCGACAAAATTGATTCATCAAGACCAAAGTTACGATGAAGATGCTGTATGTGCGATGAAAACCTGTGGAAACTTGTGACGAAAGTTCGTCGCTATTGCCACGGTGGTCAAAATGCAATTTTTTTCTGACGAACTATCGTTGATATTGCGACGATGACAATAAGTTTAAAAAAAAAAAATTACACGAGATATGGTATTACCATATTACATTGTAATATGGTTCAATTATATTTATGATGTGAAATTTGCATTGACCTAATAAATATAAAATTCATTGTAAATTGGTTGATCCAGGATAATTTAATTGAACCAAGGTAATTCATGGGGTTAGCAAATTATTTAGGAATGAAATGTCTCTTCAATGCACATTAGAAAAGGCAAGTATAACCTTTCAATTCATTGCAATTGAAAACCAAGTAACTGAAGCTTTGACATGAAAGAATTGTAATGCATCAATATTAAATCTAATGAAACTTGCAATTTCATTTGAAATCAAAGAAAATTTCGCATGATACATAATGGCAGAACCTTTGATACAAAGAAGGAGTTGGATAACATAACACTTGAAACTTTTGTTGGTGCAATCATAATATACCCCAAATAATATAAGGAACTGTACGTCATAGTTTAGGCATTGTAGTATGATAAATATGATAAATATATACATTCATTTAGGCATTGAAGTATCCTGCAACATTTTGAAGTATAGGCATTGAAGTATCCTGCAACATTTTGATTCGGTAATCAAGCTGCATGATAAATATATACAAAACCACATGGTCAATTTTCTTTAAGACCTCTTTGTTTTTATTTGACCATAGCTCTAAAGTTAAACTCTTATGTACTTGAAGAATATAGGGTATTACCTACATCTAGCTCAAATTTTGGCAAATGGTTAAAACCTTACAATACTTGTATATATATGCAAGTCTCGTGTCTTTGAGATGATTGCAGGCTTGAAGGGGGATTAAAGTATAAATTTCATAATTTTGTTGTTAATAAAGGAGAGCCAAGAATAAGCTCATGTGGGAAGCTTGAAGCTGTAAAGTCGATATACATTTTAGAGTAAACAAGACTAAATAATATGGTAGTTTTTATACC
>ML796255.1:171605-192613 GCA_009831015.1 Picea engelmannii | reverse complement strand
GATCATTCTTATCCAAGTAACTATCTCATTCTCTCCTATATATTGAGGGAATTCTCATGGAAAAGGTTAAGCAAGATTCATTGGAGAATTGGTGAAAGAATTGTGTGAAGGACTTAGCTTGAACAGTAGCTTGGAGACTCTAGTAAGTCTATCAAGAGGATTTGATCTTCTTCATACAAGGATCGAGCAAGTGTGTGTGTTGGAGCCACGAGCCATCGAAAGGAATCTTATGACATCAAGGCATCAGGTTGTAACCTTTACTTTCTATTAATATGATAACAGTGGCATGTCCCTTTCCCATAAAGCTGTCTCCACTTTATTGTGTAATTCCTTGATCATACACATAAGTTGATTGTTGAATATATGTTGCTATCTTCACTTGGTTTGGTTTGTGTTGTCTTGGTCTCAACTTCACGAGAGCACCAGAGCGAAGCGGGAGCAACAGAGACCTTGGAAGAGATATTAAGGTATGTTACTTATTCCTTCCTACTAGTTAATTCAATGGTCAAAACTTAGGGAAAGAGTCATGTCCTGTCCTGTTTTGTTCTAGATCCAGGTGGATCTAGGGAGATCAGTTAGTGTCCGCACCTACCGATTAGTCTAATAACAAAATTGGCGACTCCACTGGGGATCTATCCCATTTTATTTGTGGTTTTTGGTATTTTTCTCTGGCCATTTGCTCTTGTTTTACTTTTCTCATTTCCTATCAATCTCTGAGTCTTCAGGATATCCTGATAGATCCTCTGGGTCCAGAGGCCTTTTCAAATTTTGTTTCATTTTCCAAAAATTTGACTAGTTTCATAGGTTCTCGCACTGCACTTCACTATAGCCTGTGAGAATCCATAGAGTTTGCACTCTTCCTTTAGGTTCAGTGGGAGGTTCTCGCACTCTGCTCAAGGGCCACCTGCGAGAATCCCTAATTCTCGCACTGTGTAGTATTGCCAGCCTACGAACTCACTTTTTCAAAATTTTGGATTTGAGTTTTGGCATCTTCAACTGCCCAGATCAGTCTAGGTGCCTCATAAGAGTTTTTTGGACCATTGATTGATATATTTATTTTCTTTGTTTTCGTGCATGAACAGTCTTAGGATTTCAAAGGCTCTTCTTGTCACTTTTGTCTTGACTTTTGTTTCTTGACTTTTCTTGGCATAACTATACTCTCTGATTTCGGAATCTGAGTGTTCTTGATTGGTTAAGGAGTGGTGATCGGTTGAAGTTTGAGTTTTTTGGTCTTTATCATTTGCCTTTTGGTTGAAATATCACTTTTCTTATGCACTTGAAAAGACTAAATTGGTTTGCTTGTTATTTTTGTTTTCATTGAAAGAGTGGATTGGGTTTTTATCATTGCTTGTTCATTGGTTTTTTTTTATTTTCTGTACTCTCATTAGCATGGTGAGGGTCCTTTTTGAAAAGTGAATAGAGTTTTTCTTTCAAAAAAATATTTTTTGTCTTCGAAAACATTGAAAATCAAATTGTTGAAATTATTGAAAAAGACACAATAGAGAATTGTTATTGATGCGTGATTTGTTGCATTTGCATTTTAAAGGAAATTTTGCATTTTAGTTTAAGGTTGATATGGAAAACTTTCTCTTTCCCTCCCATACATAGGATTCATTGAACGAAAAGTGATATATTTCATTCTTAGCCATGCATTGTTGGGTTAGAGTCATACAACATAAGTTTCATCTCCGTTCCCTTTGAGTAAACAACAACTCTTAATAACACTGCGCAATCATAAAATTTAACTAGTAACTCTTTTCTAGGGCTCTATTACACCAACATTTAGCTAGGCTAGTGCTTTGGAGTAGGAAGAGAGATACACTCTCCAAAAGAAAAAAACACACAATAGCATCTTGTGTTAGGGAGTGTTAAATTCCATTTGCAACATCTTGTCCTCGGAAGCCCTTCTCACACAAGGGTCAAGCACGAGGTCGCATTAATATTGACAGAGTTACTCACCCTGCTTTGTTGATATCAGTGTAGAGATTGCATGTATTATGGGGATCACTCAGAGGTATACCCACAATAATGAGTGGAAGCCTTTTGAGTTGATTTCGGGATAGATACCCTGCCCTTGCGTGTGGATCGGACTGTCGACTGTCCCCGCAGGCTTTATTGTTGTTGGTGGTGACCTTAGTGGCCTATCTTTCTAGGTTCTTACACAAGGTGACTGTGAAGGGGAAAGTCTTCACAGTACCTGGAATTGACGTTGACCAAACTCACTCGGGCTCCTTGGAGGGTATACCCACGATTATGTGTGGGAGCTTGCACCACGGTGTAAGTCCGTTAAGCAGGTCGTCAGCGTAACTTTTCCACCCTAGCCCAGCCCCTTCTCGTCTCATTGTTGTGACATTGGATTTCATCACCAACTAGTGGCTTCAAAATTGTAAGGTCTTGTTTGCTTGGAGTTGCTTTATAAATTTTGTTTACTAGCGTTGTTTGTTTCTCGAAGTTGACCATAGGATTTTCTTCGTGAAGTTTTTAACTCGTTTACAATAGCTCCTCCACGTCATTCATGTAGAATGCAGGGTTTATCTCCAGAGCATCTGGAAGGTTCTCAACCCTTACCTACAAGTACACCTGAGGGCTCTCCTCGGCAAAGTGAAGTCACAGTCGTCACCACACCACACGTGGAACGAACTGACTCTCTAGAGAATTTCCAAATTAATAATACTCGAGAGGACTTTCGACTTCACCCTGATTCTGAGCAACCGTTTATGCGACTGAATTCTTCCGAAGAATTAGTTGTTACATATTCTGGATCACCTATTGGACCCTTTCCAGGCATAGAAGGCCAAGATATGTTTTGGTCTACAGGTGTTTTTTGACGAGACCTTTTTGGTCCAAGTTCACCTATGATTTTTGAAATCAATCCACGTGATCTCCGAAATCTCTAGTCCAGAGACAGTACCATTGACTACCTCTTATCACTTTACCATCCCTTCCGAAATGACCCATCTCACAGATACTACGAGTGTTCCAACCGGGTTTACTGCGGTTAGTCTTGCTCCCATCAACACATCGTGAACGCCCAACGCCACTCTGACACTACCACCTAGATACTGTGAGTTGAATGCTTCAATTCCTACTCCTGCGCAAACTCCATCTGGCTCTCCTAGTGGTCCTTCTTCTTCTGGGCACTTTCTTCCCGGTTTTGTCCCGACACTCCCTCAATTTCCTTTTGGAGGACCTTCTTCGTCTTCTACTAGAAATCTTAATCCTAGTGGCGCTATTCCATCATTCACTCCAAATTATTAGTTTCCAGTTGGTGGACAATTTCACCAAGGTGGTCTGACTCAACCCCCTCTCAGTGGGCAAATTCCTTTTGGAACACAACCCCTAATTGGAACACCACCTTCAATGGGAGGACCAACCCCACCTTTTGGGTAGAACATACCTCCATCCTTGGCCCAGTATTGGAATCAGTTGATACACAATCCTCCTCAAACGACTGGGGGGCAACATTTTTCCACTGCATCCGTAACTCCTCCTAGTATGGGCCAACCATATCTAGGTTCGTTCAATCCCATTTGGGGGGTGAATACTCAAACTCAAGCCCATATTCCTGGGTATACTCCTATGAGCTACTATCCTCTCCAACCACCACCGAATATGCCTGGGTCTTCACATTATATGCAGACTACTTATGGTCCTACTGGTTTTTCGACAGGGCTTCCTCCCAAAAGCCACCAGTACCCGCAGGTGAATTGAAAGTTACCCTTTCTCGCCACTTTAGATTTTCCGAATTTGTCAAGGATTTTAAATGATCCTATTCGTCACTCTCCCCAATGGCCTGTTATTCCAGCCAAGCTTCCATCGGACATTCCTAAATTTGATGACAAAGTGGGCGAGGACCCAAACAATCATGTTATGACTTTTCACTTATGGTGCTCGTCCAACTCATTGATGGACGACTCTATTCGTTTACGTATTTTTCAATGAACCCTTATCGGTTCTATTGCGAAGTGGTATATTGAATTGCCACGAGGTTTCTTCTCTGACTTCAACACCCTAGCTATGGCTTTCCTTACGCATTACCAGTTATCGATCCGTTATGACACAGGGACTAAGATTTTGACTTCCTTCAAATAGAATAAAGGCACTCATATATCTGATCACATCCATGAGTGGTGAAGGAGGCAACGTCTCATTAAACTTGAGCTCCCTGATCAGTTGCTAGCCGAGTGGTTTACAAAATCATTTGTGAACGATATCGGTAAGGACATTGCCATGGGTGGTGTAGTCACGGAAGAGCAGGTTATAAGTCGTGCTCAATATCTTGACCTCGTTTACTCACAAACGAGAACCCTTTACGATTTATTACCTGACTTACCTCATCCTAATACTTCCAGCACTTCAACTACTCCAGTTGCCTCACATGAAGCTGACGGTGTGATTGGCTCTTCCCAGGCCCAACCACATTCCACCTCAAGCATAAACGCTAAATCTGCTTCTTCTAATGTTCAAAATGCTCTGTCTCCTGCCCCTCCCACCGGCAAGACTTCTGAGGTAAATGCAGTCCAATCTACCCCAGCCGGTAAAAACAAATCGAAAAAGGGGAGAGGTAAGAATAAGGAGGGAAAAAATAATTCTCAAGCAGAGCAAACCAAAAATACCCCTGTTGACGATCGGGATAAGTGCAAACCACGATACCCTTGTCTTATCTATGGTGATGATCACTACATGAAGGATTGTCCACGACGTGCTGAAGTCACTAAGTTCCTTCAAGGAGCTCCAAAACCACCTGCACCGGTTATCTTGTCCCAACCCTTCTCGTCTCAACAACAGGCTCATTTAGTCATACATGACCAACCCTCATCTTCTACCACCTCCTATGTTTTGATGTGTACTAGCGATTCTAAGCAGAGCAACGTTGCACTCACTACTCGAGCCAAAGATTATTCTCCCTCTAAGGAGAAGGTTGATGATTTAACCCCTTCCTTGGTACAACCCTCTCCCACGACTCCACCTACCAACGGTCCTCTTCATCTCGAACAACCGAGCCTCAACACAGTTCTGCGACCCCCCCCAAAGGGCATCGTTCGGAAATCAGATTTCAATCCTCACGCTCGTGCCACCCAGAACTACAACATTGTTGAAGATCTGGCCCAAGCACCTTCTGCGATGTCAGCCCTTGAAGTCCTTCAAACTTGTCCGACACAACGGAAGGCACTGTTGAAAGCTATCAGTGGAATTAACCCAACGGATACGAATTTAATAATCTTTGACTTGGAAGATCACATTCCAAGGTTACCCCCTCAACTTGCGTTCCAGATCCAAGTGGTTATCTCTGACAAAAACATTTGTCGAACTGTTATCGATGAGGGTGCCTCGACATGTGTTATGTCTCTTGCTTGTTGGAAAGCCATTGGCTCTCCTTCTTTGAATGAATCCCATAACACTCTTAAAGCCTTCAATGGCTCCGGTTTTAAGCCCTACGATGTTCTTCCTTCGTTGCCCATCACTTTAGAAGGTAAAACAATCCAAGTTGAAGTGGAAGTCTTTAACGCTCCTCTTGATTACAATATTCTGCTTGGCCATAGCTGGATCGATTCCATGTGTGTTGTTGTGTCGACCCTTTTTCATGTGGTACGTTTCCCACATCAAGGTAAGGCTGTCACTGTCGATCAACTAGCCTTCTTCAATTCTGATACCCATACTGGCAACGTACCGTTTATCGCTAAAACCCCACTGGGTTATGAGAACGTCGGTGTAGGCCTTCTCAAGGACTCTTCGTTAATGGGTACTTTCCCCATTCTACCGCCCTATGTTCCACACTCATCTGTTGCTTCAATCAACATGATCTCCACCTTACCTCATGAACTTCCTGTGTCTCATGACCCCTGGATAGTCCCTGACCCTGGAGATCATCTTCGTTTTGGCGACGAAATGTTGTTAAGTCCAGTTGAATCTACCTATTAGGCCATTCAATCGTCAACACCTTCTACCCCCTCTCTTGATGAGTTGTCTCCCGATTCTTTCTATGTCATTTTTCCCACCGACGAGATGATCATGTTTATCATGGAGGACACCCCTTGGGACGATGGGCATCATCGTTCCATCCTTTTTCTAGAGCAACATACTCTTGAGAACTACCAACGGATTTCGACCCCGTCGACCGTTGTTTTCATTTTGACCGTTCCTGAGTCTGCACATGATGTGTTTTCCAAAGGGAAATTAAGTAATATCTCACCCATGATTCCCCTTGACATATCTGTCAAACCTGGGATCGTCGAAAATGTTCATATTGGATCTTCATGTTCCCATGACGAAATAGTCACCTATACGTCCCTTTTCAAAGAGTTTTGTGACATATTCGCCTGGAGCTACAAAGAAATGTCGGGTATTGACCCTGAGATTGTGATACATGAGATCAAGACATACCCTGACGCTAAACCCGTCTGGCAACGTCTTCGTCCAGTTCACTCACATAAAGCGGCTGCTATAAAGCTCGAAGTCTAGAAACTTCTGAAATCCAGATTTATTTATCTGGTGGCTCTCACAGATTGGGTTTCCAATCTTGTCCCAATTGATAAGAAATAGGGCACTATTCATGTATGCGTTGACTACAGGGATATCAACAAAGCTTGTCCAAAAGACAACTTTCCTACCCCCTTCGTCAATCAGATTGTCGATGACTGTGCCAGAAGTGAAATCTTCTCTCTCATGGATGGTTTCTTCGGATATAATCAAATCAACATTGTTCCCGAGGATCAACATAAGACTGCTTTTATTTGTCCTTGGGGTATGTTAGCACTCTGTAATTTGCCTAAGGCTGCGGAGGCAATCACAGAGGTAACCTCAAACCACTTGGAGTCTTGGATCTAGCCCTCCAAGACTCAGAGAGGGACCTCTCTTTTCAATTTAACTTGGTTTGTAATAGGATGGATTTTAGGCTAGCTATGAAAGTAATGAAAATATGGAGTTTTTTATTTTTAAATGGTTAGTTTGGGACAGCAAGGAGGGCCATTGGGCAAATGGGGTCTGCGCTTAAAAATGTGATTCACTTCTCAAATCTGGACAAAGCTTTTACACAGGGCAAGGTAGTGGAAGTGTTGGATCGAATTGAGTTTTGATGGTGTCGATTTGAGGAAGAACTAAGGGAGAAAAAAACCAAGCAAAGGAGCAGCTAAGAATTCCTTAACTGATCTTTTTAGATGAATAACATAAAGATCATCAAAAGGACAGATGCAGAGTATTCACCAATAAATTCTACTCTGTAATTATCTTCTGACAATGAGAATTGAAAAACAAGTGGAGAGAGGACAGGAAAATACTTTAACAGAGAAAAAACACCACCAATACATCCACACAAGAATCCTATAAAAAAGCATGTCCATCACTGATTTATCATTTAATAATTATGGAGAAAAAAAAAATTCTGGCCAAACACAGCCCACAGTCCAGCAAGGAACCTCACAGGTCGAACCAAAAGGAACTTTGCATAGGTCGAAACCTCTCTTCTCAGCCCAGTCGAACCCCTGTTTTGTCTTTTACATGTGTATAAATACAAAAATATCTCAGTCTTCAGAAGATTCGAGCTTTAACTCTACTTGCTAAGAATAGAAAAATAGTTACAACAAAATATCGACACCTGTAGACTATCTCTAAAACAAACAAGACAACAAATCAAAGGAAAGTTCCATTTGATAAATGCTTCTTGAACATCTGGAACGCTGGAGGTTTGTTAAGTTTTTGTTGGCGCATAGACTGTAACAACATCAAAAACTAATGAATGCAACAGTCGTTGAATTCTTGAGGTTGTTTGAGGTATGCTGCCAGTTGGAGGATCAGTGCTATAACCTTTGCCATGTGTTCCCTGAAACTGAATTCCTTGTCTGCCATTTGGTTCAATCTATGCCTGAAAGATGGGATATTTTGCCACCTCATCTCTTTGACCAACACGATTGTAGCAAGTTGTGCAAGCTCGTTCCATTTCATGAAAAATGCCTGTAAAAAATGAAAAGGGCATTGCATCTGTTTAAAAAATCTGCTTTAAGATTGAAAACTTTCTTTACTGTCGTAGGAACAGTCACTCTACTAACACCTTCTAGTGCAGACCATTCATATTCATTGGTCACAGAGAGACAATCAGTAAGGCTTCTACGGGATTGAGACCTCTCGGGCTGCTTCAGTAAATCAGTTGTGGATGTTTCGACTATTTTTGGAACTGCTCCTGAGCGATTTTTGGCAACATCATTCACAATATTTCTTACAGTGTTTGAACAGCCTGATCTAGGACTACTTGCCTCTCCATCTGCAGGGCACTCATCTGGCACTGGAAAGGCCTCTTTTAGGGAAAGGTGGTTCTTTTAATGCCATCATATCCCTGTTTTCTTTTACCACCGGTCCGCCCGTTATACATCTGCTCTTTTCCCCGTTGTTGGTAGCCACAACTTTTAAGTTGTTCAGTGATATACTCAACAGTGATAGGTCTGAAAGGTGTAGCGTCACCAACAAGGCCACGGGCGGCAATTGCTTTTCCAAGTGCGCATTCAAAAAGTTGGCCCAGTGTTTGTCTGGAAGGAAAAGCATGTGGATTGATGATTATATCAGGAACAACCCCTTCTTTTGTGAAAGGCATATTTTCCTGTTCTTCTATAAAACCCATGACTCCTTTCTGGCCATGCATGCTCGAAAATTTATCTCCAAGAGACGGAGATCTTACCTCTCTGAGTCTTACCCTGGCAATTTTTCTCCCATCATCATTAGTTGCCAGAACAACCTGATCAACCCTTCCCTTTTCGGTCTGCTTTAACTTAAGGATGAGATTTGCATTAGACTGGTCATCATAGTTACCAATAGGGTAATATTTTTACTTGACCGCATCCATAAAAAAACCCCAAGTGGGCTTGACCCCATATATTCCAGAATCCTCTGTGGAAATTTGTTCCCAGTAAGTTTCCCACCAATTTTTGACAGGGGGGAGATCCTTGAGGACTATGAAGGTGATCTTTTCCCTACCGAAAAAATTGTGAACARARAAATAACCTTCTAGTAGATTTAACCATTTTTCTAGGGCATCCACATCTATCTGACCTTCAAATACAAGAATGCCAAAATTAACTTGTACCTTGAAAGGAGAGTTTCCTCCAAAGTGGTTGCTTGATGAAGACGTTCCTRCTGCTATCGGCAGGTGTTAAAATATGTGGGAAAAATTCTCCATCACTTTGTCCCTCTGTCGCATGAGAGCATTCTCAAGCAACAGATTGATAGAATCTTATGTTCCCTTGTTTTTMTTTTCTTCCACCATGGAGGGTTTCTCGGGTGTGCGAGAGAAATTTTCCTCAATAGAGACAACCTCGAGAGCCAAATTTCTATACTTGGACCTCGTCGGGGACATGCATTGAAAAACAATCAAGAGCATCCTGCTCTGATACCACTGATCCAGATTATTTTTGGCATGAAATGAGAGCGGAGATATAATAAATAAATGTACAGAGATATCTCAGGTATCCAATAATATAACAGAAATATATCATATATGCAACCATAAACACAGTGATACAATAATACACAATTTCTATTAATGAGCGAAATGTACAAAACTATAGAAATACAGAGTGAAAAACTTGCTAGAATGGTGGCAGCTTATCTCTGAGAAGAGATGTGATAGATACTCACATTCATAAGAATATGATTACAATGAGGCTCTAAAGGTATTTTTAACATAAAGAAAATCCAAAACCCTAACCCTGGAAGATGAAAATCCAACAGTTTTGTGGACCTCGTTTTGGGTAGTTTGGTGTATCAACTTCCCAGGGGTGTAACTTTGGCATACGATCTATGTTTGGGGCACACGATAGATCATTGGAAAGGTATCATCAAGGAGATTAATTTTGGGGGCTCAATATGAGGCTTTGGCTATCATTGCAGTGCTTGATCCTGAAAAAACTTCATTTAGGCCCTCAAAATGGCCCCGGAAGTTTAAGAACCGAAAAACTGCTAAAAATAGTAAATTGTCAGAAGACTGTTTTGATCCAGTTGGAATAGGTGGGTGGCCACCAATATCCACCTAGATCACTATTTGGTTGCAACACTTTATTATAGAGTTGGGAGTTCATTTCCGTCGTCTAATAGTTATATGGTGTGATAATCAGAGTACTCTCGAGTTGTGTAGAGACCCAATTCAGAGGCAGCGGACCAAGCACATTGAGGTTCATATGCATTTTATTCGAGTAAATATTCATAATAGAGTTTGGTAGTAACATTTCTTGTCCGAGGCACAAGAGTGTTCAGGTCTACAAGTTGCATGAGAAGCGCCTAAGCGCAGCATAGAAAATCTCGTTTTAGGCTTCCGAGCAAGTAGGCGGGCGAGGTTATATTGTCAACGGTCCAGATTAACCCATAAGAGCAGGTCAGCAGTCGACAGGAAATCACAGTTAGCAGAGTTGCACTGAGATTAGCGCAACGGATAGCGCCCATATTGCATGCAGGAATGGATAGCAGTCGTTCATCCAGAGGACACGTGGTGTGAGATTGAGTCACATCGGCTTTTCGGTATTTGGGAGTTCGAAGGGTGAAGGTTCCATGTCATTCTACATCTCGAAACCCCGAACCCTGAGAGCGCTGAAAACGCCCAAAGTCGGGCCCGCAGTATCACGGGACAGTCTCAACCGTCCATCCAGAGGGAGCACGTGGTGTGCGATTAGGCCCCCCGCTTTTTTTCCCATCGCAACTCCGACGCACAAGGAGCAGTTCCTCCATATCCTCAAAACGCGAAGTGTCAGGAGTGTCCAAGACCTGGGCCCACAATATCCTCGAGTGAGTTCGGGACCGTCAGATATGGGAGGGACGCGTGGCGCCCAGTTAACCCATCTCGGCATTTCACTCATCGCGACTGTGATGAGCAAGGATCAACCCCTTCCTATTCTTGAACACCAAAAGCGCCTTCGAGAGTAAACACAGGGTCACAGCCTGTGGTCACTCGGGAAATGAAAAGAGCTATGCAAAAGGGGGCCAAAGGTGTCAAGTTCAGTCATAGAGGGGATCATCGTGACCTCCAGGTGCCATCGAATCCGATCTCAATCCTGTTTTTCGCCTGGAGTAAATGAAGGTGAGAAGGGGTGGTTGCAACCTTTCCTCGTCCATTAAGTGTAAGGTATGGAGGGTCTGGCAAGCTATCTGCCTGAGAGGGTCCTGTGTACCAATTTTTCAAAGAAGCCATGCTGAGTCCTCGACCAGCCAGAGAGGTCTACACACGCTAACTCGGCACTTAATGGCTCAGCTACCTCTCCTTGCAGGAGCCATGCGCAGTTAAGGTGGCTTCTGACGAAGGATATCCGTCCGAATTTGACTGAGGGGACACCAGGCCTTGGATGACTGAGAACGCCTCTGTTAGGCTAATTTCTCTGAGTATATAGACTCATTTTTTGTATTTTGTAAGGATCGATGGTTGAGCGAGGCTCCCGATTGTAAAGTTTTGATGAAGCGCTGGTCGCTCTGGTTATGTATTGGCACTTGAGACTTCTTACTTTATGGATGTCAGCCTATTTCCATCTCTTTGTTTACACTATGTTAGAACATCTCAGAATTGGAGGATCCAGTCGAGTTGCACTGTTATAGGATGATGTAGGTTGGATCACTGTAATAGTCATAGGGTTTCTAATCGGTTCTTGTGCTTTCTCAACACTGAATGACTCGAAATTAGAGGATCTAGTCGAGCCACCTTTCAGTTCCTTGAAACTCGGGGTTAAGAGGATCTTGTCTTCTGAGTTCTTCCTCCTCAAGCTGCTCTAGGCCTGATGCTCGAGGAAGTCTTGCTCATTTATCTCATTAAGTCTTCCATCTATCCATCTCATACTCAACTTACTGATGGAAGTTGGATCAAGACCTCCTTTGTTTTCTACACACCAGACCCAGTCCCTGAGTTAAGGCTGTATCTTCTTGAGTCACCATCCATTCGATCACCCCATTAAAAAAATCGTGACATAAAACTGATGGGTTTTGGGCTCTGCTTCTGCAAGCAATCTAGGAGTGACGTCTGACACTAACATTTCTGGCACCGTTGCCGAGGACGAAGTTTAAAATTTTCCCCGGGATTGAACGACATTGAGCCTCTGATCCTGAAGGTGCATCAGGTATCAGAGCCTTTGAATATTGTTACTGTGAACCTGGCGACTCCATTGTGACGACTCCACTGTGGCAAACCTGCCGTGTTAATTGTGGCTTTTAGGGGTAGTCACACGCGGTCTCATCCACAGCTGCCTCTAGCTACACCTAAAACTGATCTAGAGGTGGTTCTCAGAAAAGGAAAGGCCTCTGAAGAAGAATCCTTCACCGCCGAACTAGGTAATCCACCATCTCCTTCTGTAGGAACTCCATTTTCTCCTCCTCAGTTTCTTAACCGACCTCTTTCTGAGGTTTCCCGTTTCCTGAATTTCGGGAGTGTTCCTGCTGAGTTTTCCCCTCCTAGTCCGGGATCGGAGGGAGAAATCCTTGTCACTCCCCTCTCCTCTGAAGTTGTACATTGGCCTACACCTAGGGCCACAGAAGATTTCCCCACACCTAGTTTTACCACTCTTGCGCAAAGAGGAGCATCCACTGACTTGAGCCCGTTAGCCTTTTCCTTAAATCCCCTTTTGTTTCCCACTCCACTTCGAGACTCATTCCCAATAGCCCCTTCGCAAACTCCTTCTCCTCCAAGTTCTCCTCCACCCAATATTCCTATGGCTGGTGCTAATCCCCCTCTAAACAGAATGGACACCATAGTCGCTGCCAGATATGCTCCCTTAATCCTACCTCATCCTATGAATCCGCTCCCTACTGGAGATTACTTGAAGTATATGCCCAAGTTCACTAGGGAAGGGGACATAACTGCGAAAGAGCACCTGGCTGCTTTCTACAGTTATGCAGACAACCTGAACATTGAAAATGAAGATGTCTGGATGAGAGTCTTCATCCAGAGCCTAGATGGTGAGGTGAGGAAGTGGTTTAGAGAGTTGGCCCCCAGATCTATTACGGGGATCGAGGCCCTGGATAGCACTTTCCTAAGGCAGTGGGGAGATAGGAAGGATTTCATGTATTACATGACAGAGTTTGGATCTTTGAAGAATATGGAAGGAGAGTTTGTCTCTGACTTCTCCAAAAGATTCAATAAGATGTATAATAAAATTCCTGCCGAAATAAAACCCTCAAAAGCCTCGGCCAAGATTTCTTATGCTAGTGCATTTGGCCCCGATTTCTGTCTTTTATTGAGAGAAAGAAGAGCCACCTCCTTAGCTCAAATGAAAGATGCGGCCATAGAAGTGGAATCCAATGTATTAGCGGCTGATAGACTGAGGAACAAGGCCGACGCAGACAGAAGAAAGGGAATATCGGAAACCTCAACTTCTGGCCCATCGGTGCCCCACCCTCAAGTGGATGAACTAACCAAGATGGTGAAGTCTCTGTCTACAGAGATGGAGAGAATGAAGGTGGAGGGAAGACCAGCATATAGGGGCCCTCAAAACGTCGAGAATAGAGGAGGTTTCCGGAGGCCAAACAATGTTGCTCCTCTGATTGTGCAAAGAGAGGGGGGAAGAGATAGAGAAGACTAGAAAATTCAAGCCCCCTTTCAAAACAATTTTGTGGCTGAGGGGGAAGAAGGGGAAACATATGAGCTTGATCCTGAAATCCATTGCTTCGGAGACACTCCTCCTTTTCCTCATCTCACTCAACCGGCATATGAGGAGTCTCTCATGGACAGTCAGCTAAACAAACTGAGCAAGGGAGACAAGGCTAGTGGCAGCCAAGGCAGGTATGACCTGAGGTCTAAGCAAAAGACAGTAGTGCCTGATGTTCCTGAGTAGTCCACTAGAACAGAGAAACCTACTAATGAAGTAGCGGGCAGTCACAGAGGTAAGAATCCCCAACCCCTCTCTCCCATAGTCCAGAGTCATGTGCCTGAAATAAGAGAAATCCCGAAGCTTACATCTTCTTTTAATTTCGAGAATGAAATTCAAAATATCAGAATCCTTGTGCCCCTAACCGAATTGATTAAACATGAAGGGTTCAAGAAACGCTTCTCCGAGCTTTTACAGTCTGAAGTCTCATGCCTTCCCACAGACTCCATCAATTTGCAAGATGAAAAGCCTGCAGTTATTCTAGGTCC
Source organism: Picea engelmannii (assembly GCA_009831015.1). Lineage (NCBI taxonomy): Eukaryota > Viridiplantae > Streptophyta > Pinopsida > Pinales > Pinaceae > Picea > Picea engelmannii. The sequence continues at coordinate 178,521 of ML796255.1, read as the reverse complement.
TATGGTAGAAGACAGGAATGACTCATCCCCTCCCTTCTACACTTCCCTGAACATACATGACAAGGTACTGCACAACTGCTTGATGGATTCGGGGGCTTCTCACAACCTCATGCCCAAAACTGGCATGGAAGAGTTAGGGTTAGAAGTCACCCGAGCCTATCATGACCTCTATTCCTTTGACTCCAGAAAGGTTCAATGTCTAGGAGTTATCAAAGACCTGGTCGTGACCTTGTTTCAGTTGCCCATGAAAAGCGTAGTCATGGATATTGTAGTGGCTGATGTCCCCCCCAAGTTCAGTATGTTGTTATCAAGATCTTGGATAAAAAGACTGGGGGGAACTTTGCAGATGGACCTCACATATGCTACTATCCCAGTGTTTGGAGGAAAACATAGGAGGCTATATAGGGAAGCCCAACTAGCCTATATAATTAGTGACGAGGCCAACCCTACCAACCATCCCATTTTTTCCCTGGACATTGATTTAGGTTCTAGTGTACTACAACTCACTAATGCTCCCAAGCCTCATCTAAAGCTCAAAAATATGCCCACCACTTCCCATAAATTTCCTCCTTCCATCTCCCCCGTCTGGGAAATGTTCTTTGATGGAACCTTTTCTAGAGAAGGCGTTGGTGCTGGGGTGTTTTTTGTGGCACCTGCTTAGGAAACCATATCTCTATTATACAAACTAGAATTTGAAGCTACCAACAATGTGGCAGAGTATGAAGCTCTTATCCTAGGATTGAGAGCCACAAGGGAAATGGGAATTCAGGAAGTAGCCGTGTTCGGAGATGCAGAGTTGGTGGTCCAGCAGATCAGAAATGCTTATCAAGCCAAGCACCCTCGACTTAGAAGCAACAGAAATGAGGTATGGGACTTAATTGACAGTTTCTTCTTAGCATTCAACATTTCTTTTGTCACTAGAGAGAAGAACACAATGGCAGATTCCTTGGCTACATCAGCAAGCAATTTCAAAGTACCCTTGCCACCCAAATTCAAATATGATGTGGAAGTAAAATACAGGCCCTCCATACCTGACAATGTCAAACATTGGAAGGTATTCGAGGATGATCTCGAGATCAAGAAATTCTTGGAGACTGTCGAAGAATTTTCAGAGATGCATATCGACCAAGATTCTGTCTCTGGAGAAGAGCTTGATGGGGGTAAGTTTCTGAGTAAAATAGCAGAGCATAACATTGTGCAGCTCCCCAACAACCATATTCCAAGGGGACCGGTTCCTTTGGAAAGGATTTTTGATAGAAATGATGTGTCATTAAAAGGGGAAATCTCAGAGGATGACACTGGTACCATTCAGTGCAACATTGGCACTGAGAGTGAGCCCAAGTATGTCAAATTGTCAAAAAACCTGACAAAGGAGCAGAGGTCTGAATACACTATACTTTTGAGGGAATTTGTTGATGTATTTGCTTGGACCTACGAAGACCTCAAAACATATGACACCTCTGTCATCGAGCATAAAATCCCGTTGAAAAGGGAGGCAAAGCCATTTAGACAGAAGCTAAGACAGATCAATCCTATGTTGTTGCCTATCATGGAGAGGGAAGTGAAGAAGCTGCTATAGGCCCAGATCATCGTGCCACTGAGATACTCAGAGTGGGTGGCCAACTTGGTACCAGTAAGGAAAAAGAATGGAGAAATCAGACTCTGTGTAGACTTCAGAAACCTGAACAAAAGCTCACGGAAGGATAACTACCCCTTACCAAAGATGGAACATATACTGCAGAGGGTAATAGGAGCATCAAGGATGTCCATGATCGATGGTTTCTCTGGCTACAATCAAGTCTCTGTTCTGCCTGAGGACAGAGAAAAGATAGCATTTACCACTCCATGGGGCACATTCATGTATGCCAAGATGCCTTTTGGATTAATGAATGCAGGGGCGACGTTTCAATGTGCCATGGACATAGCTTTCATTGGGGAAAAGGATAAATTTGTGGTCATCTATCTGGATGACATCACAGTATTTTCAAAATCTGATAAGGAACATTGTTGTCATCTCAGGAAGGTTTTCCTGAAATGCAGGAGTTTTGGCATTTCTTTAAATCCCAAGAAATCTTTGTTCGCCATGCAGGAGGGAAAGTTACTAGGCCACATAGTATCAGTGGAAGGAGTTAGGATCAATCCTAGAAGAGTTGAGGCGATACAAGCCTTGTCAATCCCGAGGTCCAAGAAGGAGGTCCAATCTTTCCTTGGTAAGATTAATTTTCTGAGGATGTTTGTGCCTAACTTTGCTGAGGAGGTAAAACTCATAACAGCCATGTTAAGGAAAGGAAATGAAGTGAGGTGGACTTCTGAATCACGAAATTCCTTTGAGCAAATAAAGAAGGCCTTGTATGAAGCCCCCGTGCTTATCAGTCCCAATTAGTCAAAGGATTTCGTTATTTTCTCCTTTGCCTCACCTGACACAGTGGTCGTTGTTTTATTACAGAAAAACAAGATTGGACTAGAGCAGCCTGTTGCCTATTTCAGCCGAGCATTGAGGGATGTCGAAGTCAGGTATGACGCTATGGAGAAGTAGGCCTATGCCCTGGTAAAGGATCTCAAGGCATTTAGAATCTATATCCTACAGTCAATAATCATTGCCTATGTCCCCTCAACTGTTGTTAAAGACATTCTTGTTCATCCTGACATAGACAGGAGAAGGAGTAAGTGGATAGCCAAGATTTTGGAATTTGACCTGGAAATAAAGACTACCAAATTAATCAAAGGTCAAGGTTTAGCCAAGCTATTGGATGAAGCCAATTGCCAAGCTCTGGGGTAAGTTTCATCAATGAATGCTCAGGAATTCAGCAGGGTCGGCTATCTGAAATAGACCCTCAAAGAGAGCCCCCATTGGCTCGATGTCCCTGGTATAAGGATGTCATATATTTTCTACAAGAGTTGCGGCCTCCAAATGGCCTGCAAAGAAATAAGGCAAAAGCTTTGAAGCTCAAAGCAGTTAGATACTGCCTTATCAATCAAGTTTTATATTGGAAAGACCCCCTGGGGTTGCTTTTGAAATGTGTAGATCCACACGAGGCTGACAGGATCATGGTTGAATTTCACGATAGCCTATGTGGGGGGCATCATTTCTGGAAAACCACAGCCTATAAAATCTTCAGGGCTGGATACTACTAGCCCACCGTATTTACTGATGTCTGCAGAAGGGTCAGAGCCTGCATCAAATGTCAAAAATTTGCGGGAAAACAACAGCTCAAGTCTTCGCTGTTAAATCTTGTGGTTGTTTCAGGACCTTTCCAGCAATGGGGCCTAGATTTCATTGGAGAAATTCACCTCGCTTCCAGTGGACAGCACAAATGGATCTTGACTGCTACCGATTTCTTCACCAAATGGATTGAAGCTATCCCCACCAGGAGTGCTTCCCATAAGGTAATCATTGGATTCCTTGAAGACCTCATCACAAGATTCGGCTGCCCAAGTAAGATTGTCACTAATAATGCAGCATCTTTCAAGGGTGAGCCGTTAGCCGAGTTCTGTGAGAAATTCGGGATCAAACTGATTCACTCCACCCCATACTATCCCCAGGGAAATGGTTTAGCAGAATCCTCTAACAAAAGCCTGATAAGGATCATCAAAAGACTGTTGGAAGACAACAAGAAGGCCTGGCATTCAAGATTGAATTTTTCTCTATGGGCCGATCGAGTGACCACGAAGAGATCTATAGGCGTCTCTCCTTTCCAATTAGTCTATGGAGCAGAGGCTGTTTTTCCTTCTCATTTGGCCATTCCTGTAGCAAAATTCCTCCAGGATCATCAAGAAGAGCCTGATGACATGATCCGAAGAATTCATCAGCTAGTGGAAGTCCAACAGGCCAGGGAGCAGGTGATGGGTAGAATTTAGGACCGTCAGCAAAGGATCAAGCAGGTTTTTGATAAGAAGGCCAAGAAGGAAGAGTTTCGGATAGGAGACCTGGTATTGAAATGGGATGCTCCTAAACAAGATAAGGGCAAGCACGAAAAATTCGAAGCCCTATGTATCGGGCCTTTCAAAATCTCCGAAGTATTCTCGAATAACACCTACAGGTTACGGGATTTGAAGGATCAAGAAGTTTTCAATGGCCCTGTGAATGGGCATTTCCTAAAAAGATTTTTCTCTTGAGCCGCATAGGGCTCTTTCGCAGTTGTAAATATTGTTTTTCTTTCCGTCTTTAAGTTTTAAATAAATGACCCCATAGCCCAACAACAAGGCACTGGAGCTGCAAAATGAGTCCTTAGAGCATCACAGGGACGACTCTATCCCTCATGGAGCCTAATGTTAGTAACATTTCTTGTCCGGGGCACAAGAGTGTTCAGGTCTACAAGTTGCACGAGAAGCGCCTGAGCGCAGCATGGAAAATCTCGTTTTAGGCTTCCGAGCAAGTAGGCGGGCGAGGTTATATTGTCAACGGTCCGGATTAACCCATAAGAGCAGGTCAGTGGTCGGCGGGAAGTCGCAGGTACCAGAGTTGCGCTGAGATTAGCGCAACGGATAGCACCCATATTGCATGCAGGAATGGATAGCAGTCGTTCATCCAGAGGACACATGGTGTGAGATCAAGTCACGTCAGCTTTTCGGCATTCGAGAGTTCGAAGGGTGAAGGTTCCATGTCATTCTACATCTCGAAACCCCGAACCCCGAAAGCACCGAAAACGCCCAAAGTCGGGCCTGCAGTATCACGGGATAGTCTCAACCATCCATCCAAAGGGAGCACGTGGTGCGCGATTAGGCCCCCCACTTTTTTGCCCATCGCAACTCTGACACACAAGGAGCAGTTCCTTCATATCCCCGAAACACGAAGTGTCAGGAGCGTCCAGGACCCGGGCCCACAATATCCCCGAGTGAGTTCGGGACCGTCAGATATGGGAGGGACGCGTGGTGCCCAGTTAAGCCATCTCGGCGTTTCTCTCATCACGACTATGATGAGCAAGGATCAACCCCTTCCTATTCCCAAACGTTGAAAGCGCCTTCGAGAGTAAACGCAGGGTCACAGCCCGTGGTCACTTGGGAAATGAAAAGCACTGTGCAAAAGGGGGGCAAAGGTGTCGATTTCAGTCATAGAGGGGATCATCGCGACCTCCAGGTGCCATCGAACCCGATCTCAATCCTATTTTTCGCCTGGAGTAAATGAAGGTGAGAAGGGGTGGTTGAAACCTCTCCTCATTCATTAAGTGTAAGGTATGGAGGTTCTAGAAAGTTGTCTGCCCGAGAGGGTCCTATGTAACGATTTTTCAAAGAAGCCATGCCGAGTCCTCAACCAGCCAGAGAGGTCTGCACACACTAACTCGGCACTTAATGGCTCAGCTACCTCTCCTTGCAGGAGCCATGCACAGTTAAGGTGGCGTCTGACAAAGGATATCCGTCCGAATTTGACTGAGGGGACACCAGGCCTTGGATGACTGAGCATGCCTCTGTTAGGCTAATTTCTCTGAGTATATAGACTCATTTTTTGTATTTTGTAAGGATCGATGGTTGAGTGAGGCTCCCGATTGTAAAGTTTTGATGAAGCACTGGTCGCTCTGGTTATGTATTGGCACTTGAGACTTCTTACTTTATGGATGTCAACCTCTTTCCATCTCTTTGTTTACACTGTGTTAGAACAGCTCAGAATTGGAGGATCCATTCGAGTTGCGCTGTTATAGGATGATGTAGGTTGGATCACTGTAATAGTCGCAGGGTTTCTAATCGGTTCTTGTGCTTTCTCAACGCTGAATGACTCGGAATTGGAGGATCCAGTCGAGCCACCTTTCAGTTCCTTGAAACTCGGGGTCAAGAGGATCTTGTCTTCTGAGTTCTTCCTCCTCAAGCTGCTCTAGGCATGATGCCCGAGGCAGTCTTGCTCATTTATCTCATTAAGTCTTCCATCTATCCATCTCATACTCAACTTACTGATGGAAGCTGGATCAAGACCTCCTTTGTTTTCTACACACCAAACCCAGTCCCTGAGTTAAGGTTGTATCTTCTTGAGTCACCATCCATTCAATCACCCCATTAAACAAATCATGACATAAAACTGATGGGCGTTGGGCTCTGCTTCTACAAGCAATCCAAGAGTGACTTCTGACGCTAACAGAGTCATTGATATGTAGTTATGTGCATCTTCAAAGTAGGTGGCAAACATATTCACAAAGCCTTTCACCGAACAAAAGCTTGTCTCAATGAGGGACATTCTAGGAGTGACGGATACATCAGCTTAGCAATTGAACATGTTAGCATTTTTTTCTTGTTGGCAACATATTTGTTTTTTGAGGGGGCTTGTTCCCACTGGGTTTTCCCTCTTTACCTCACTTTTGTTCAGTTGTTATGAATCTACACTTGTACATGAGTACCTAACATGGCTTCATATTGTCGGCACTCATCATTGTGCACACCATGGTTGTGTTTCAGGGGGGGGGTTGGGGTACATGCTCAACTACATGCTTAGTGACATACTCATTTTTTCCATTTTTCTTACTATTTAGGAGGACTGTTATTTATAGCATGTTTATTTATAGCATGCCTATTTTTATCTAATGAACTCATATATGTAATACCATGGAAAAATATCATCGGTTTCCAAACCATGGGCTCATAAACTACCATTAGGAAAATTCGTATTTTTTAGCTACCATTAGGCCAATTCCTATTTTTTAGCCACCATTAGGCAAATTCCTATTGTTTAGGAGATAGTTCATATTTCCTTAATTTGAGGAGATATTTCCTATTTCATGGCTATAGAGGGCACTTTAGTAAGAATATTAGCCTCTTAGGGAAGTCTGTATTACTCATCTAATACTTGAAGTTAACTCACTTCACTTATTTAGTGACTTTCCATAATTAGCAAATTCTCACTCAGTTAGGACTTTAGTTTCATTCTTGGACTCTATTCTTATTCTAGGAGACTTTTTCAATTATGGAATGTATGTTGACTTCATGTAGAGTT